>WEKY01000673.1:323005-358529 GCA_013390045.1 Picathartes gymnocephalus
AAGACTAGTTTATCCAGATCTTCCAAACTTTAACTAAGACTTGATTTGGGAAGACAAAGAGGGAAGGAGCAAATATTCAAGTGGTTGATTTGATCAGAGCTGTCCTGCAAGGATTTGGATTTGTTGCCTGGAGTGAGTCCCCTGCTCTCTTTGCACCCAGCCGTGCCAGGGAGAGATGTGCACAGATGCAGAAAAGCATCAGGGTTTCTTGTGAGCTGCGGCTGCAAAAACACACACTGTCTCCTTTAATAAGGCACCAAAACACTTTCTATGTAGGTGAATTCAAAACTAACCTCAAAAACGGAAGTCTGTCTCAATGACTTTTTGAAATAGGTGGTCACAGTTCCATTCCTTGCAAAACAACTTTGGAAAGTCAAAGTTAAATTATTAGAATTATGATTTGATTGCATTTTGCACCCAGGTTCCAGTTTTTAATGATGTCACAACATGATAGCCATTAGGAACTGATTAAATTAGTGTTACTTGTCTGGTTATACTTATCCAAGACAAGGCTTTCCTGGCCTTTCCTGGGAACAGTGGGAAGGGCAACTTAAAAAACACTGAGCATTCGGGCTCCCTGGCTGCTCTTGATAGTGCTGCAAAGCTGGGGACGAAGGATTCGTGCAGCAAACATGCCAGGATAAGTAGGGCAGCAGGCTTTCCATCTGGAAATACAGGAGGAAAGCCAGGGATGCATTTCCAAGGCCCAAGAAAAGATCTTGACTGCTTCTGCTTCGGAATTCTGCAGCACCTCAAGGGTTTGTGTTGCATGGCCTGTACATACGGCTGGGGGAAGGACACTTGCACACAGATTTAGGGTCTGGGCATTCATTTAGGTTCCTCACTTTGAGTGGCACTTAAAGGATTTGAATGTGCCCATCTGAGGGAGGTCCCTCAGTGACTGAACTATGCACTAAGCCCAGCCACTGTTCCACCTCCCACTGCAGCTCTGCCAGCCCCAGCTGCCCCTGGCTTTTGCAAAAGAAATACCAAGTCAATGTAAAAAGGGGAGTTTTGTCACTGTGAACTGAAATCTTGATAATTGATCCTGAAGCTCTGTCCCTCTGTAATTAAGGTCTCTGATGGGCTCAGTGATCTGAACAAAAGCCATACTTCAACTCATCAGTTTTGCAGGAGCCAGGTCCATTTTCCTCCTGGCACAGTACCAGAAATAGCCTGTAAAGTTCGAACTTCTGCTGATCTGCCTGCCCAGCTGGCTGGAAAGGCTGGAAAAGCTCTGCCCAGCTGAGCTGCTTCTGCTCATCCAACCTGTCGCTTCACACAAACAGCTGGGATTTCAATAATTGTACAGATTTCAGCATTTATTGATCTAACCTAAATTTTAAATAAAGGCTTAATTGGCATTAGGTGAATACCGTCACCAGATTATACCCTCATCCTGACAATTTTGCAGGCAGACTTATTAAAAAACTGCACTGTAAGTTCTGCTATTAAACCTAGCACTTGAAAACAGCAAACACATTTTTTTTGCCATAAAGAGATATTAAATCCAGCATTTTCATCACACCACAAAACAAAACTACACTTTTCCCCTCTGATTTGGTTTGTAATTGATTAAAAAAAAAAAATTAGTGAGCGTAGTGCAAAGAAGGCAAAGGAACTGTGGAGATCAGTGGGAGGGTGATAAGTGGAAAAAATAGAGAAGTTCTTTTTCCTGGAGAAGACAAAGTGTTTGCTGTGGGTTGCAATGGTTAAGTACAACAACACTTATAAAGATTTTCAGTAGCAGGATGTTTGGTTATGTAGGCATTTGTTACACTTGACTGGCACATGGTGGCAAATGATACATATTAAAGCCTTCTCATCAGGATGAGTGTGGGTATTAAGAATATGGGATTATTTTTTTTAGAAACAGAAAAGTTGCTGTAAGATCTTTATCCCTACAAAGACAGGTATGAAAACTTTCATGGAAGGTTTTACTCCATGGGGCCATGAAAACTCACAGAACAAAAAAATACCTTGAAAGAACCAATGCCCAAGTTGGTCCACAAAAATACACTCAGCAACTGGCCAGGCTTTCCTCTGCTTTCAGAGCTTGTTGTTCATCACATTTAACTCGGCTAGAAACACACTTTTCTTTTTTACCTCATCTCTTAAAGGTCTTTTATTATTACTGTTTGAAACTAAGGGCTCAAGCAGCAAAAGATTGTCACTGATGCAAATGAGCTACAGCAGAGAGGGCTACGAACCTTCCATTTCAGTGTTTAAATACAAAGGGCTTTCATGGAATAAATTTTTGCTGAAACATCTTGTTTAAAATTAGTGCAAAAGACATTTTTTGAATCTCTCTGAGGATCCCATGAGGAAGAAGGGACTGGATTCAGATAAATGCCTGTAACAAAGCAGTACAAGTAATCTTCAGTGGCCACATTGAAGGGCTTTGTTGACATCCCCATTGCTGGTTTTTATTTTCTGTGAACATGCTTTGGGCAGCTGGGCCTGTGACCTTGCTTGCTAATGACTAATGCATTTTTAACATTACTTATAATTAGAGCTTAAGTATTCCTTGGAGTGTGACTGTAGTTCTCCTTTATGTCCTCTTGCCCTCGTTTTGGTTTCTACTTCTTTTCTTGCCCTCATCTTTGGGAAGTTGCATGCAGTTTGTGGGATTACTTAAATTATTTGTTTAGTTATTTAAGTTCCCCACAACCCATTGCAAGAATTAAAAATTTTGCTGCTCTCTATAAAAACAGTATCAGAAAGACTTTTAGCAAAGGTTTTGAGCATTTTTATGGGCAGCCTGTGTACATTGGTATTTCCAGGAAGATTTGAAAAACTCATTCAGAAGTGGCCAGAGACAGAATTTCAAATAGATTTGTGCTGTGATCAATAAAATAGATGTTCTGAATGTCTGAAATTGAAGTAGCCAAAGTTGAGGTGAGGATTGCTGCTCAGGGCTCGTTTTGTCACCGGTTGCTCTGTTTTGGAAAGTTGTGGGCCACACATTTTTAAGGTACTCCAAGGGGGTTTTGGTGTCAGTATGGACACAGAGGCAGTTTAGCTACTTGTAAGGCTTCTGTAGCTTTCAAGACCTCTTCAGTATGGATGGACAGGTAAATCCTGGTAAAGTGGCATATTTGCAGATAAAGCCTGTCTGTGCAAAATGACAGGGGAGAAGGATGGCAGTGAGAGGAGGCAGGAAAAAAACCAAGAGCAGGTGACAGTGAGGCTGTAAGCAGGAAACTCAGACTGAATCCAGTCCTAAAAGAGAGATTCAGAAGTGAATCAGTGCAGTGAGAACTATAAAATATAGTCATTTGGGTTGGAAAAGACCCCCAAGGCCATCGAGTCCAACCTGTGCCCAATGCCCACCTTGTCCCCAGCCCAGAGCCCTGAGTGCCACCTCCAGCCCTTCCATGGGCACCTCCAGGGATGGGGGCTCCAAACCTCCCTGGGCAGCCCCTGCCAAGGCCTGAGCTCCCTTTCCATGGGGAAATTCCTCTGGATGTCCAAGCTGAGCCTGCCCTGGGCCAGCCTGAGGCCGTTCCCTCTCCTCCTGTCCCTGTGCCCTGCGAGCAGAGTCTGATCCCCCTGGCTGTCCCCTCCTGGCAGGGAGTTGTGCAGAGCCACAAGGTCCCCCCTGAGCCCCCTTTTCTCCAGGCTGAGCCCCTTTCCCAGCTCCCTCAGCTGTCCCTCGCAGGAGTGACCCTCCAGACCCTTCCAGGCCCAGAAGAATGGAATTACTTTCCTAAACCTGTTCAGACATTCCTTGCCATGAGGTATCCCTTGCTTCTTGGCTCTTTCTATGATCCCATTTCAAGCTGAGATCTATTGCATAACTTATTCTATAAATTAAACAATCTCTCGTTTCACTAATCCAGGCCTTTAATGAGCTTACAGAAAATATTAAATGCCGTCTTCAAAACAAAGCATCATAATGACATGAGAGTATGGGTTTTGTTTAACATTTGAACCAACAGCCAGCAAAGAAACCGAGCATTTTACAAGTCCTCTTGACTTATCAGTCTTTATTAGCCCTTATTTGTTCATCTGCTGTGGAGAGAAAGCTCCTTAACTTCATGTACCAATATAGAACCTGAGCGAGCTGCAGCTAGGCAGGACAGGCTGTTCTGTCCATTGCAACCATCAGCTCTCCCCCAGTATCATGCACATGCTCCCACAGCACCAGGACAGAACAGAAGATCTGTGTTTCTGGAAAGGAATTAAAAACCCTAAGACATTTCACACATTCAGCAGCTTTTAACGCACTCAAGCAGAAACTCCTCACGGAAATTATATTCCTTAACAAGCGCATCAAATCTGTTTCTATATATATACATATATAAATATATAATTTGATCTCCCAGACATTTTCAGTAAAATGATCTGACTGCCACTGGCTTTTCACTCTGTTTCTTTCATCCTGAGGTTATTTGGAGTACTTCCATCCTTCACGGATTTGAAGATGTGAGGACAGCACTTGCAGATGTGAACACCTGATGTTGAACTTTATATTTAGGCATTGAGACCAACTGTTAAGTACCCTCTGAAGATGTTCTGCAAATCTTTAGGGCACTTGGCCATAAAAGTTTTATTTAGGGACTTAAATCTAGGCTTCAAGCTTTTTAAGCTTTACTGGTCTGCTCGCTCGAGGCTATTTTCAATGAAATCTCATCTCACATCAGAGGCAATGCCTCTCTCACTGCTTATTAATACATCTAATACATTTGTGACAGTGTTTAAGGAGACTAAGCAAACCATAGCTGGGAGCAAAATACCACACAAGAAACAACATGTCACATTTAAATATTCCAAATCTGTGTCAACTACATTCGGCAACGTGAGAGAACAGCAAAATTCCACCCAAAAGGGCAAATACCAATTTTATTCTAAAAAAAATCCCACCCTATTGTAATGCTCTTGTATCTACTGTATCCATAGTAGTGAATATGTGTGCATGCAGCTCATTTAAACATTTATGGTTTCAGGTATTTCTGTGGATGTATTTCCTGTACATCCTAGTGCATGTCCCAGTGCGCCTTTGCATTATCTCATCGTGCTGCCCATTGCTGGATGGTAGGAAACTCTTTCTCCTGGTACCTGCTTTGTGTGAACTCCAAAAGACCCCAGCAGAATTGAGGCCATTTTTTTCTTTCTTTTTTAACTCAGCATCGAAAATTATAGCTGGGAAATCTCTGTCTGCTAACAGACAGACTGTAACATTGAAGTGATAATGAATTCCAGAAGTTCTTCAATCAAAGATGTATTTAGTGTAGGGATTTGAAATAAGCAGAGACAGAAAGACACAAGGAGTCCTTCAGAACAGATCGAGTGGACCTGGACTAAGTGATGCCTCTTGATGCTTGTCTTTAGCTGGAGCATAAACCAAAACTCACAGTGCAGTAGGGCATCAGTGAATATATCCAGGGAAAACCCCTGGCACAGCCAGGAGCAGGCAATGTCAGTGCACTCAATGGTTTAAAAATTCCTGATCACAAGAACCTGTGAGAAATGTGGCTGGATTGTGGCTACGGAGTCCCAGAAGGGTTCAGATGAAACAGGGCCTCTGGGCTTTTGTGGGGGTTTTGGGATGGTGAGATCAGTCCAGCTACAACTTTGGGGCATGACAGATTTGTTGGTCTCTTTTCAGTAATTTACAAGGAAATTATTCATTATTTGCATGCAGACTGGTTTTGGGCTGCTTCCATTTTCTAGGAGGTTCAGTTTTACAGGGAAGGATTTCAGCCTGGGCATAGCCCTGAACAGAAACAAACTGTAAGTGGTTTTTAGGATCTAGCAGCAGCCTAACTGCCTGTGATATATAGGCAGGGTTTAAGTGCTGGACTCTGTGGAGTTGTATTCCCCTAATATAAGGCATTCAAAGTCATATTGCTCTGAAACCTGTTTGGGAATTTCATTGAAATAACTCTACCTGGAACCATCCTGCATCACTTCTTTATAAAAGCTTTTTTTTCCCTTCTTTTTAAAAACCCACCTGTCCTTTTAACATCGTGATTCTGGAATTCCAGCCTTTTCACACTTCCCATGTTACTTGGACAATCTATTCCTCAGGGTACAGACCTGTATTTTCCTCCATATTTTTCTAGTTTTGAGACAAACCTGTGTAGAATCCAGCACCTGTGCCTTGCCTGGCACTTCAAAGCAATCAGTACCAGCACAATACATCTGCTCCTTCTGATGGCATAGCAGAAGGATACAGGCTGTGTGACATTGTCCTTGGGACAGCTGGAGTGATTACAGATAATGGGATGGCCCTGACCAAAATAACCCAAGCTGTGTATTTATAGCACACTCACACTTGTTGTTTCATTTACAGTTTTGTTTGGTATGAAGAAGCAACTCCTTGAATATGTTGTGGGAGCAATAAGGTAGATATATATAACTGTCATCAAAGGCTCTCTTGATGCAGCCAAGTACTAAATACCAAGCAGCTTTGAGATGCCCTTTACAAGAATCCTGACTGCTCTTTTAAAAGAACCAATTCTACAGAATAAATAAATAATTATAAAAAATACAGAAAAAGACCCCAAAGAAACAATAAAAATTAATACCATTCAAGTAAGCAGGGCTCTGAGGTTAAATTGCATCTCCTGTCCTCTAGAGGTTGTGTGTGGGGATAGGGATTTGATTGAGCCAGATGCAACAGAATCACAAAAAGGAAAAAACCTACACCCTATAATTAATACTGACCACTGTCTAGAAGCCATTCTCTAGTTCATTGTTTGTGCAGAGGGTGTTTAATGTCCTGGAATCACTTCCTGCCCAAGGAAAGAACAAAGATGGATCTATTGCTGGGCACCAGTGCAACAGGACGGGTGGGGAACAGACCATCAGTTCTCTGGACTCTCGTGTCCTAAGAACAACCTGCTTGTAAATAACATAAAGCCAGGGCCGTGTTTCTACAGAAGGAAGCAGGTGAAACGGGCTTGTCCATTTGTCATCTTTAGCAGGTGTGTGTGACCTGCAAGTGATGGTGTGCTCAGGGGAAGGGTAGGAAGCTCTGGTGCAACCACCAGATGCCGTGTGCACGCAGAGAGCCCAAACCGGGGAGAACACCCGAGATCACCGGCAGAGTGCAAGTGGACCAAGTACCTCAGCAGCAGGTCTTGTGTCATTAACACACAATTCTTACATTTCCCCTTTACATTCATGTCCTTAAAAGTGAGACCAAAGCTCTCTTGCCAGCAGCTCTACAGACTTAATTCACTTCAGTGTTGGTTCCATTCTAGCCCTGTCCTGACTTTCCCCCATGGTGAATGAAGAGGGAGCTGGGTGTATGCAGTGAACTGTGTGCTTTTACCGTCCAGGGTCCTGCTGTATTCTCACCACTTCTTAAATCTGGGGCTTTTTGCTTTCACTACAAAGAATTCAGCTCTCAGCATTCTCCAGTAATGCAGGGAGGAACAATATCTGTCAGTCTGCATGGCATCAGGAGAGCCAGAGAGAAAAGGGGGAAGCAGGTCACAGACAAACAAGCATCCATTAAACCCAAATGGTTGTTTGACCAGAAAAAAAAAGAAACCCAACTCTAGTTTTGGAGCTACATGGAACAAAGTAATGTAGAGGGGTGTGGAAGGAACTTCAGTATCCCTTTTATCCTGTTTTGGAGTCAGAGTTTGTGTTCATATGGAGTAGCTGAGAATTGCTTTCAGGTCTCCAGGTTTAGATGCATCCAGGGTTCAAGATTCACTTTTTTAATTCCCCCAAATCATGGTCCTGGATCACACCTGATCCCTGGAAGGCTGAAGGTGAAATAGCTTAATTTCCAGGAGCTACTCAAAGGGGTTATGTAATGGCTTTTGGATAGTGACAGGTTTTGTTCCATTTTTCCCTGAATTTTGTACAATTTCGTAAACCTGGAATTAACCCTAAAACTCTTCCTCAGCCATTCAATCTCTGACCCAGAAAAACAGAAGAATTCATCAATATTCTGCTGATTTGTTTCCCTTTCCTCTTCCTTGCAGGTCTCCATGAAATCCAGTGTTCCCTGCCTGTGGAGAACAGAAGGATCTTTCTGAATGAGTTATCTGAGGTCAGCTTTAGTGAATGCAAGTTCAGTTTGTCATTGACAGACCTTTTTATCATCATCTTCTCTGGAGTTGCCGTGTCCATCGCTGCAATTCTCTCCAGCTTCTTCCTGGCCACCCTGGTGCACTGCTTCCAAAGGTGTGCTCCCAGCAAGGATGACGATGATGATGAAGATGACAGTGAGGACTGAACTTAGTTGAAATCCTTAGGTTTCTTTGGTTTATCAGCTACCAGATCATCAGCCAAAGTCTATGAGGGAAACAAGTAGAGTAAAAGCTTTAAACATGACTTAAATTCACAATGTGTAAGGATCCCTTCTAACCAGTGATGGTCACAGGCAGGAATGGCAGATCTGAGACTGTCACCTCTGCTTGCTCATGTACCCTGCTGCAATCAGACCAGGTTGATTTCCATGGTCCTTGATCAAACACTGCATTTAATTTTGAAGGTTGAAAAAAAAAAAAAAAAGTGGGGGAAAAGCCAAAAAAAGTTCCAGTGTTTTAAAAGATGAGTTTCCAGATTGTTCTGATGAGATGCAGATTCCTATCAGTGCTTGAAGCTAGTTCTAAATACCCTTTGAAGAGGACTGGATGAATGGAGATGTTTCAGGTGGAAAATACAGAAGCAATTTAAAATAGTATCCTTCCTACATCTATGTACTGGGAGATTCTATTAAAACTCACATAAATTTGTAAGTAGCAAAATGCAATTAAAATGATTTCTGGAACTGTAGAAAGCATGAGAGGAAGGTTGGCATTTTCCCTCAAGTTCTACAGAAAAGTTCTCCAGAAACATTCATCCTCTATTTAATGACAGCAATTGCAGGCACCATTCAGAAAGAAAAAGAAAAAAAAAAAGAAAAAAAAAAATCCATATGTGAATATGATTCTGGGTCTGAGTCATCCACTGCAGATGCCTGGCACTTCTTTGGTCATGGCACAAATACTAAATATAACATCCTTTTGCATTTTTAGATGCAGTGAAGTAAAGGATTTCCCTCCCTGTAATGCTCAGCACCAGTAACTGTTGCAGCATCCAGTCCATTTAGCTATTTTAAAGCACTAAGGGCTATATTCTGCTCCTGGTTATACTGGAATAATCCAAATGAGATGAACACCATGATCCAAATTGGCAACTGTATAAACAAAAATGAAATCTGGCCCAACGTATTTCTGACTGTATTATAGATTTGTCAAAACTTGAGCTCTTCTATATGACGGTAGATATTTTTGTTAAAATTTAAAAAGACATTTATTACAAGAGATTTTTGGAATAGTGCTGGACAGCTTTTTAGGATAAGTATATTTTTAAAATATTTGTAATGGAAATATTTTTTTAAAGCTCTGTGTATTTAACTTGTTATCTAGAGTAGCTGTGAGGGCTTAAAATAATGAACAACCTAGTAATAAGCAAGCTAAGGACTGTATGCTAATATAAAGTAATTAGAGCTGATAAAAAGTAGCATTTGTTTAACTACTGTAAATGCTATTATTTCTTTAAAAAAGCACTCTTTGGTTACAATACTGCCTTGCTCAGTAGGAAGGAAGCACCCTGTGTGGTCAGGGGTCCAGCGGACCCCTTCCATCAGCACTCCTGGTGATCCCCACCGGACGGGAATCAGCTGCAAGACCTTCAGCAAAGCGCAGCCTGTCCGTGCCTCAGTTCCAGGACCTTCAAGGCCACCAGCACAGCCACAGTTTATCCCTCCCGGGTGCTTTGGGGCCGCAGGGGGAGGGCCGAGCCCGGGCTGTCCCCCGGGTGGGGCTGTCCCGCTGTCCGGGCTGCGCTGGCAGCTCTGCAGGTCCTGCCTCGGCTGGCACGGCTCGCAGGGGGCTTGCACCACGCTGAGCTCCCAGCCGGCAGGAGAGGGTTTATTTCTCGACAGCTGACTCAATGCACTTACGCTTCCATTGTTAGGGTTATTACTTCTGAGAACACACCGAGACAGAATTAAGCGGGACAGTGAGAGGCTATTCTGTATCCATACGGTCTCATTCTATTCCGATTCCGTCAAGAAAAATGAAGTGACATGATTTTCACTGTGTAGTGCCATGATTATAAACAACACAAATATATTTATAATTTCAACCCGGGTTTTGATGTTTATTTGTATGTGGGAATGGAAAAGGACCAAAACCGTGCCTGATTCACCTTTTATAAGGGAGGTTGTGTGGGGTGGGTGGAAACACATGCTGTCCAGTGCAGTTCCTGAGGCACCTCCCTTTGCCACAAATACAGATCCGTTATCAACAGTTTTATATTTAGAGCTGTGCAAATTGTTCAGTCATGGAATAGGAAACCGGGTCACACTTATTATGGACTCAAAACTCGCAACCCGTCAGCAAAATGATTTGTCCTACCAAACTTCCCAGGGAGTCACCAGTGGATGTTTCAGCAAACATCTGCCCTGTGCTGGGTAATGCATTCATGGCTTTGTGTCAGTAGCCTGGAAGGCTCGGTAACTCAGCTATTTTGGCTGGGCTCTGCTCTCACGTGCAGGTTCACCCTACTGTGGTGCCTCAGAGGGAAGATGTAGGTTTGTTTATAGTTTGTAGCTTTTTGTTCGACCCAACACAAAGCCCTGACAGCCCTGGTTCTATCTGGAGCGTAGCACCCTCTGAACAGGGAGGAGCACACCGAGCTGACACCCACAGAGCACAGCACAGGCTGGAGAGTGAGGCTTGGCAAAGCTTTATTTGGGAAGCTGCTATTCTGGATACTCCATCACACCGAAGTGATTTTGCAATGTAGGGCTTTTTCTGGATCAGAAACTTTGATGATATTTTTAAATTCTATTTTTCCCTATAAGCAATGTACATTTCAGAGCTATTGAACAACTCCAGTTAGTAATATTGATTCATTTGCCAGCATTTGTCAATTATTAATATTGATTTTGCATAATTCCAATTGCTAGTAAGTGAGATAGAACTTGGATTTAGTTCTAACTGGGATTTTTCTAATTTTATGGAATCTTGAGAGCACAACACTCTCCTGTTGGAATACTGCCAGAACTAGTGATCACCATAATGATCTGCTGCAAAACTTTGAAAGCCAATTTCATCATCAATAGAGAGCGGCCTGAGGCCTGCATTACTATTGCAGTTTGAGCTCCACAAAGGTGTGACACAGAGCTAATTCCCTCTCCAGGTTTTAGGGCATGGGGAGTGTTCCCGTGCAGGGATGTTTCTGTGGCTGGGATGTCGTGAGCCTGCACTCCCTGCTCGGGCTGCAGTGACCCACATTAGGATCAGAGGAGTTACAGTGGTGCCAAGTGAGAGCTGAATTTAGCTTCACTCCAGCAGCACTGTTGGTAGGTGATTAGAAATGTACTGTGCAAAGTTCTTCATTTACAATTTCCCTTCTAAAATAGCTTCACTTTCGCCGTGCTCTCTCTCACTGTCAGAACCCAGCAGACATTTTACCTGCTTCAAGGGGAAAGAAAGATACTCTGCATGACCCAAATAAAGCATTGCAGGCTCCAGGAGCCAGGAAGCAGCTGCCACATTGCCTGCAGACATGTCTCCTTGATGAAATGCTGGAGCTTGCTATGTGTGAGGATCCAAAACCTGTGCAAAAAAGCAAATCTGCATGATGTCATTGAGACAGTCTGACTTTTAGAAGTGTCCACATGGGTTTTAAAAAACTCTAATCCACAAAATATTAAAATAAAGATCACCAAAAGCAACTGTCCAAACCCAGCATTTCATCCCCAGTGAGCCCCCATCACTCTGAGGCAGCTCCTGCTGTGTCTCTTCCTCAGACATGAGCATTAATGGGTCAGGTTTTACAGCAGCATAAAAATGCACTGGGATTCCTCAAGGGGGTGGCTCTGGAAACTCCTACAGAGGACCACACTGCTTGCCTTCCTGAGGAGATAAGGAGTAGAGAGTGACTGACAGCTAAAATTCAGCCTGGCATACTCAGAACTGACAAAAACTGGGCTTGTCTTTCTGCTGTGGGAAGAACTGTGTGCACTGGCCTGTGTGGGCAGAGGAGGTGTGTGACACTCCTGGAGCTTGCTGTCCCCCTGTGGAGCCCAGGAGGAGGGGCTGCAGCTGTGGGGACCTGAGCTGGCCCTGTCCTTCACCCCCAGCTGAGGTCCCTCCGTGCTGGCTGCAGACCCAGGGCACAGCTCTGTGCAGAACCCTCCACTCACCCAGCACCTGCTGCCAGCCTGCTCCGTGGGAAAATCACTCTATTCCCAGCACTGGCATGTCTAAGTTCAGCTCACATCCCCCAAAATAAAGGAGCAGGGCTTTGGTAGTGTCCAAATCCAACCATTCCTCTGAGAGGACAGTGTTTGATCCCCTGTGGTTTAACCTGTTTCTCTGACCTCCCGTGGCACTGGGATGCTGGAGCATGGAGGAAAGTCCTTGTGATTCATCGTGGTGAAGGTGATGTTGAAATGCTGAATCCCTGTGTAGTCTTTCCAAGAAGAAACCAGAAATATATATTAGGAAATTAAATTTCTTGGGGAGTAAGATCTGCCGAGGGTTCTGAGTGTCGGGCAGCCTGTGACACCCATGAGCCACCAGAAGCCTTTATTATTTCATGTTCTCCCTATCACTACCAGAGAGCAATACAGCCTTGTCATAGAACTGTAGAAAACCATGGAGAACCACAGACACATTATTAGTGATATGTGATGTTTGTCACAAAAACACCCGGTTTTGTAATCAGATTCATGCTCTCACATTGCCATCATCTTCCCCTTTATGTCTTGGTTTCTGTATCTTCGTATCACAGTTGTATCTAGAACAACAGAACCCCAGTTTGGTGCTTCCTCTAAAGAGTACAGCAGCACAAATCACCACAGCAGTAACCAAACCAGGAAAACCACAGGTCCAACTATCTATCCAACCACCCAGCTGCTATTGTAAAGAGTTTGTAGGAAAAAAAACTACTGAATTTTGAGCTGGCAGAGAGAAAAGCACCAGCAGCCCCTTTTGAATTATGCTGTGTCTCCAGTTCCCAGCAGCTCTCACACCCCACCCAGAGCTCCCCGAAGCCGTGTGAAATTGTGTAACTCTGGTTTAGCAGCACATAATGTGGTTTTTTTGGGGCTGTCAAAAACCCTACCAGTAAATACTTTGGAGCAGGCTTCTACTGTTGTTTCTGTGGGATGTGAAAGGCTTGCAGGGAGGTGGGCAGTGAGTAAGGAGTGAACCAGCTTGGGCCAGAGTTGTTCAGCAGAGTCAAGTTTGCTTCGAAGCTGCTTTGTTTTCATCTCAGAGCTGCTTTTTCACCGGTTTCTGGGAGCAGTGGTGAGCTCTGAAGATTGGCCACCTCACACCCAGGTATGTGGTATTGTCTATTTCCAGCAGAAATTCATCTCAGGTGAATTTTCAAAGTTTAGTGTTCCCAACCAAAGCACCATTTGCCTGTTCAAAAGCTTTCATTTGAATGTGAAATGTGAGATGTCACTTAGAAGGCTGTACAAAAATCTCCTATCAGCTCAGAAATGAGAACGTCAAAAAAGTCCATCCAAACAATGGTGCTAGCAGGTTTTGTGCTAACCCTTCCAGAGTGTGAGTGCATCAAAGGGGCAGTTGCTTTCTGTTTGACCCGTGTGTGTTGTGACAAAAGAAATTATAGCTGCCTTCAATCCTGATTTCACTGTTAAATAGTTTTGGATCCCATCTGGTAAAGAGTGGTGCAGCTCCATCCCCTTAACTGCTGTTGTACCCTGGTTTACCTGATAAGGAAACTGCCTGGGCAGTGGGAACTCTGCAGTCCTTGGGGTGGGGGGTTTATTCTTTACATTCTCATACAGAAAGAAGGAAAATATCTCCGTGTTGGCCCTTTGTCCTGGTGACCTGAGTGCATGGGAGTTACCTGGGTGTGTGGTGTCTGCACTGGGCGGTGAATCCTAATTTAATTTAGGGTGGTAGGCAGCATAACTGGGAGACTGCAGAGGCCATACAGCTTTTCCAGCTGTACCCAGGGCTCTCTGTTCTGTGAAAGAATCTGAACCTCTCCCCAAAACTCGACTGCAGCCCTGTGTGGCACAGAAGGTGTCCCTGTCTGGTAATCACTGTCCATCGTTGGCCTAGTTTGATGATGGATTTATAATGAACATCTTTAACCTCAGCCTAGCCCAGCCATCTGCTCTGGGAAGCAAGCTGGCACTCCAAAGCCATTTTCTGCTTCAAGGTGTCTCCTTGCAGTCTTACAGAACAAACAGTGAGTCATCTCCTCCCACCAGGCTCCAGCAGGATTGTAACCCAGCTCAGTGAGTAAAGTCCCTCACGCTGCTGCCTCCAGAGCTGTGTGTGACTGAGCACAGACACCAAACTTAAGCGTTTTTCCTTCCCATCTGAATCACAGAGGGATAACACAGTAATCTCCTGAAGGATGTGAAAGGGGTGAAAACTCTGGCCCACATCTGCAGGCAACAGGGAAAATCCAGCACTTATCCAATCTCCCCAAGTCTTCCTTTGCAGTTCCTGATGAAATTCTTTCCCTGCCTGTTCTGTGTCTCCGTCATCATAAATTCCTGAGCCTTCTTTCTTAAACTTTCATGGCAACTGTCTATTCTTCTATTAACAGGATGGCTCAGAAAGGGAAAGTGCCAGTGAGGGCACTCACTTCATTAATGGAAATCATTCTTGGGTTATGAAATTGCTCTCCACCTGCCTTCTATTAGCAAAAAGGAGCCTTTGTCAAGTCTCCAGGATTCTGGTCTACCTTCTATTGCAGCACTAGAAAATTAGGTACATCCAATCTCAAATGAAAAACTTTAAGAAGCTTTGTCTCATAAAGTGACGTCTAAGACTTGTCTGTCTTTTATTCCATGTTCTTTACTAGATGATCCCCCCTGCTGCCACCTTCAAACGAGGCGATTTAAAATGGATCGGATATTAAAGCTTTGAGATCGGATTTTAAAATAAATGAAATGCTACCAGGACTGTAATAGCAACAGCTGCTGTGTCTGCCAGCTGGACTGTAGACTTAATCACTTCCTCAAATCCCACTTCCCACAGTCCTGCACTTGTTTCCTCTGCCTTCTGCCCTCTCAGCACACCCCCGGCTCAGAGCCCACAGAGGGATGCTCCCCACGGGTCGCAGCCGGCTCTGCCGGAGCCCTGCAGAGAGGGATCCCTCCCTCTGGGCTGTCAGCACAGCACGGACCCTGCACTGGGCCTGCCTGCCCTGGAATGTGCTTCCTGAGGGCCCAAAAGCGGCAAGGAGCTCAGGCTTTAACCTCTGCAGAAGCTTTTGTCTCCTGCCTGCAGGAAGGAGCCGTCTCTGCCCTTTCCAGCTCCCAGCTGCGCTTCGGGACCCTGCTGCTGCTGCTGCTGCTGCTGCTGCTGCTGCTGCAGGGGGTGGGAAACGACTCCCAAGGCAGAGCTCCTGCCTGCTGAGCTGCTGCTTACCTTCAGGAAAAGGAGCTTCTCTATCACTGCGGAGTGAATATGAGCCATGGCAAAGGTAGTTCATGAATGCTGTGGCCCCGAAGAGGAGGAACCCATCCCTGCTCACTCTCGGTTCAGCACCCTGGTTCAAAGCACTGCCAGGTACCAGCCAGCTCAGCAGTGAAACAAACCATCTCCGAGTGAGTCATCTCAGAAAACAACTCCTGGTTTCAGAATGGCACATTTGTCTCTGACCTTAGCTTTACATAAAGTTTACCAAAAGAGTTCGTTATTATTTCCTTTAATATGAAATTGAATTTTTTTTTGGCTGAAGTTTATATGTGTCTCATTTGATTAAAAGAGCCACTAGAAGAAATTGAACTTTAGTGGAACTGAAAAGACCATTTCTCTGATGTGTGCATCAGCTGCCCAGTCATGAACCCATGTCTTATTTAGGTCTGGGCTCCCACTGCCAGCGGCGCAGGTAACACGGTGAGCAGCCACGGACACAGCAGTTAACCTCTCTATTGTGTGTTTAACCATCTGTAAAATGGATATGGTCCTACTTACCTGCCTGTCTGACACAGCTGGACAGAGGTTTAATTTTTAATCAAGCTCTGTTAAAACACTTGGAGCTCATTGTAGAAAAGATGCGCCAAGAAGCAAAATAGTTTTATTAGGGTGTTAATGCTTTTATAGTTTATATTATGTTCCCAGAGTGATACACAGTGAACTATACCAATGTTCTAGAAATAACATAAAAAAGGAAAGAAAGTATCAAAAAACAAAAGAGATGTACTGGGATGGAGAACAGACTTTGTGACAGTCTAGGGTTCCTTCGTCCCTATTAATTATACATGTGGAGCAACTTGTTAATGCATTTCTAAAGACTGGTTGACATAGGCTCAGCCCTCTCTCCTGGCCACAGGCTTTTGAATTAATTTAACCCCAGGAGCAGAAGAACTGGACAGTGTAGTTGAAGGCATTTCTATAACAACCAAAGAGGACCAGTGGCGATACAACAGATTTCCTGGCTCTGAGAGAGGCAGTAATGATACACCTGCGTGGGAACTGGGTATGAATAATTTCTGTACAGGGCCCCAGCGTTACATTTCAGGCTGATTGTCCATGGAATATTACCAGGTATTATTCTCCATGTTATTTCTCTACACCCTATGCCCTCCGACACTTCCAAAAATAGTGATAAAAATACTAAATTTTACTAATAAAGTCCTTAAGTCCTGCAGAAGTTGTGTTAATGGTAAAATATACCTGCTTATATTTACCAGCCAATGGAAACAGGAACTAACAATTAATTACATTTCAACAGATTGCCCAATATAGGCTACAGTATTCAAATCTTCCCTAATATTCTAAAGCAAATTTGACACTCTGTGTGCTTTGCAGGAACAACCCCCCACCCAAAAAACCCCCAAAACTTACCAGTAATTACCTGTAATTACTGTTCATTCCTGCAGAGGTGGAGGAGCAGTGTCTGCTGTGCAGTTCTGCTCTGGGAAGTGACTGCAGCTGTAGTTTTAGGGGGTTTACTTAGCACAGAATCATGGAATGATTTGGGCTGGGAGGGACCTAAAAGCTCATCTCATCCCACCCCTGGCACGGGCACCTTCCACTGCCCAAGGCTGCTCCAAGCCCCGTCCAGCCTGGCCTTGGGCACTTCCAGGGACGGGGCAGTGGGATGGATTCTTCTCTGTGCCATCTCAGAACCTCAAACAACACCTGTGCTCTTTCCAAAACAATGGGGAGCAGCCTGGGATTCCCAGGGACAAAACTGTGGTGATTTTTCAGTCTCTAAATAAACAAGGTAAAAAACCCACACACCTGAATGTGCTGTGAACCTGTTCCAGGCGATGCAATCATTAGCTCACAAGATCTTTATTGACTCTTTTTCAGAGTCAGGAAACTAAAACTTTCCGGATAAAAACCTGGCGAGGTTTAAATTAAACAAAAAGTGTTACTCGTTACTGGATGAGATATCCCCACTGAGTGTCAAAACTATGACATCAATTTGGTAGTTTTAAATTGCTGATTCATTCACAGGGAAGTCCCCACAACGCATCGATGTCTCAGAAAACTTAAAAAATCAATTCTTAAAACAACCAAAAGACTTAAGCAAACACTTTCTAAAGTAATGACACATTCTGAGAGACATCCTGAGGAACAGGACCTGAATGTGCTGAGCACCTGCTGCCTGGTAAATGCTAAAAACTGGAGGCACCCAAATGCCTTCAGTATGTTTAAAGATCCTAAATCTTAAGTTTAGCATTAGCTCTCGATGTGAGGGCCAGATCTCATGTACAATATGAGTTCCTGCTGAGAAAAGTGTTTAAAAACATAACCAGAGACATTACAGCCATTACCAATATAATAGTTTTGGATTATGTTGCTTTAGTGAGTCCTTTTCTCTCTTCCTTTCCCTCCCCATGCTGTGCAGAAATATCTTGAACTGCTATGAGGATTAAAGCTTTATCCACCAAGATATATCCTCTTCAGGGCCAAAGCATCTAATCCAGAGTCCAAGCAATCCTGCAGTTTTAAGCTGGTAGTTTATGCTTATTGCTGGAATTTATGGAATGACCAGACTAATATATTTTTCTCTTTTCAAGCAATAAAAAATGGCTTCTGGACAATCTTTAAGATCAATCACATCGGTAAGGGACGCATGCCACTGTAAAAATTCACTCATTTCTATCATTCAAGTTGCTTTGGTCAATCTAAGCTACAACATGTTTCTTTTTTTTTTTCCCTGATTCACTGGCACAACCATGGAAATGACTAAAAGGTTTGCTAAGTGTGTGACGACAGGAGAAAGTTTTGAGAAGAGCACAGTTCCAGCTGTGTGAGTACAGGTGAGAGCCCCTTTTAAAGGATGTTACCTATTGCTTCTTTAAATAAAGCTCTGTTTGGGAATTTCAGATCTCTAACACTTTTAACAGGAAAAGCTTAGGAAACTACTTACAAAACCTTTTGTGAAAAAGCAAAAAAGGGATGGAAATACATTTTTAAAACCTGAATAATCAGTCAAGACCTGCTAACAGCCTGTGGGCACTAGGCAAAATGTCTGTCTTGTGGTGTTGGAAATCAGCAGTCGCCACATTCTGTAGAGTGAGAGACAACAGGAGCAAATTTTCAGAGGCCTCAGGCAAACTGAAAAAAAAAAACCAAAACTACTTTACCCAGCCGACATTACTGATGTTTAAGGAGGGACCCACATCACAGACAGGAGCTCTCTGCTCCCCTCTTCAGCCAGAGGCTGAACTTTAAGGAGTTAAAGTTCTCTTCCTCTTCCCTTTTTCCCCTCTTCCTCTCTCCCTGGCTGGCTCCAGCACTGGCTCTCATCTGAAGGGCACAGACACCCAGTGAGGTTCACATGATACCACTGACAGCAGCAGGATAAGCCTATTTCTGACAGTGTGGCAAATTACTATTATGAAATCCCAGTACATTTGATTGCAGAGTGACTTTCAGGGGGGATCACGCTCAGCAAGGTTACGAAGGGCTCAGTGTTTGCTGCAGTTATGCTGACTTACTGGAAAAAAACATCAAGAGCTCTTTAAATAAAAAAGCTTGGGAGATTCCCAATTCAGAAAACATTTGGCTGAGTATATCCGACCCAGCATTATGTTTCTCTAAAATGAAAGGGAAAAAATGATCAGCAAGAATTCTTATGTTGTTTATTTTTTCCTCTTTGATGGATGACTCAGTGAAATGTGCTTGCTAGAGGTTCACTTGACAGGGATCATGAACTTGAGGTTGTCCTTCCCCTCCAGCATCTTTCCCTTCAGGAGGTTCCAGGTGCTCTGCTTCTCCCAAGCTGCATCCTCATTCCAGCCAAAGGTCAGGATCTCTGTACAGTGCCCAGGTTAACAGGACAATAACATTAAAAAAAAAAACCAAGAAAAAAGCAGAAGTGGGAGGAGAAACAGGCAGTCTCTGGGCTCAGAAACCTTGGAATTTGCCAATAAAACAAGCATATCTGCAAAACATAAAATAGCACTGACCCACCTGCTGAATTATCATCAGCACCCAAGGGGGTGTTACAGCACGGAGCTGAACTGTGCCTGCTCCAAGTACCTTCTTTGTAAACTTACTTGTGGGGTGACTGAAGCAGCAAAATCAAAAAGAGTAGGCATAAAGGGCCCCAGTTTACAGCAGGAATTTTATCACACCTGTGGGCAGCAAGGTATTTTCACAGTGAAATAAGTCTTATTCCATTATCTTCTAAATAAACATGATTATTACTTTGCTTTTCTAGACTTTGATAATAAAATTATTGGTTATGATAACACAGGTAAAGCTAATTGGTTTTCTTGGTTTTATTAACTATAATACCAGCAGCTGCCTTTGCTCATGCAAACACTCTTGCCCTGGCAGGTAAAATTAAGTGTGTGGCAAATTCAGATTTCTCTCTTTCTCTTCCTCCCTTCTTCCTCCCTAACTGAGGAACAACTTCAATATTGGTTGAAAAACATCTGCTTGCTGTAACTACGGTACTAAATCCAAAAGCCCCTGAAGTTTAGGCAGAAGCCCTTTGGTTTATATGAGGTTTTTGAACAGCAAAGAAGTAAAAAAGCCCCCAAATACCTGCAATTTCCTCATCTTCGGGCATTTTTAAGTTAGGGCAGAACATGTCAATCAATAGATCGATATAAAAAAAGATTCCCTTTCCTAATTATCTCAATTTTCTTGGCCAAGCAGAGCGTTCACATGATTTTTATTTTGGGATACACACACAATACAATCTCATCTGCTGGCTGGAACGCGACTGTTACAGTCTCCTTTGGGTACTTTTCCCAGATGAATTAGGGAACTGATCCCTTAGTTTATTGAGTGGAGACCTGCAGGTTTTTCTGTATTCTGCCTCCCCTGTGATATGAATATATTTGGGTGATGATGAAAACAGCTGCCACAAGTAGGTGGCCAGAGCCTGTCACAGTTTAGGCTGCCTGATCGAATATCCGGGGGTGGATGTGGAGCATCCACAGCTGTCTTTCTAGAAATGCTATTTTTTCAAGGCACGTGTTTCTGGAATTGGTTTCCCAGGTGGCACAAATGTTCAAATAACCTCTGCAAACACAGATTTTGCACTTTGCTGTAAGGCCCAAAGGCAATTCTCTGAAATCAAAACTCCTGCTAGCAAAAGCTTTGGTGTAAGTGAATGTTTACTGCCTTTCCCTGCCTGTGAAAGGGGAATAAATGACAAATTTGGGGATCTTTTTGCATTTCTAGCAGGTTTGGATAAACGGGGCTTTTACTTCCCTGGGGTGAGGGTGTCACCTGTGAGCTTTGGAGGGAGAGGTGCTGATGCTGAGGTGGGAAATGCTGCTCTGCTGGGTGGGAGCTGGCAGGGTGAGCACTGCTCCTATTTACAGCCCCAGACATGAGGCTGTGGGAGCTGTGAGCCAGCCTGGGGGCACAGAAACCATCTCACTGCAGCTGCCCAGCCTGTGGCCCCCGCTGAAACACCCACCAAAAGGGTTGAGCTCCGTGCTCTGCAGCAGGGAATTGACCTCTTGGTTTAGGAAGTGGAGACTTGCAGGGTTTTTTTTTGTAAAAAACTCCTTAAAAGTCGCTGTGTTCCTAATGTTCATATCAGTGACCTGTCTGCAGAGCCACCCATGCCCCCACTGCTGCCAGAACGTGCTTCTGGGGACATTTAAACACAGTTGGTATCTTTTGGTAAAACATCTTGTGATTATTTAGAGAAGGGAGGAGAAGAGGGCACAGGGAGCATCCAGCTTTCAACTGGGGGCCTCTTTCTTCAAAAAGGAAAACACTGGGAGGTGCTACACAGAGATCTGCCACCAAAATCTACCCATGACAGGTCTTGGTTTCGAGACTGGGATGGGAGAATGGGGCAGAGTGGGATTTAATCTGCATAGCAAAAGTGGGGTGATAGGGGAAACTGCTCTCCAAAACTTTGAGTACAAGTGGAGAAGTGTGTACAAGAAAAGAGGGACTTCTTGGGAATCATTGTGGTCTAAAAATAGAATTTTATTTATCCACAAGAGTTCCAGTTCCAAGAACTGTGTGGTAACAGCCTGACCATAAGTCTTTCATGGCCAGTTGAAAGATTTCCACTGTTTTCAATTTACTTTGGACCATATTGTATATAATTCATCTCGTGATGTAGAATTCCTGATTTTCCCCTGGAAATAACCCTGCTGTGTTATATATTTTATGATGCCACTTCCAGCAGAGTATAAAGACAATGACAAATGCTGGTTTCAGAGGAAATCTTTGCTCAGGTATTTCAGCTTAGTCATACCCTGGCTGATCCTACAGTAAATCTGCATGTCAATATTTGTCTTATATAGGCCATCTGCTGTACTCCTTACACAGGAATTCCAAAGGATATGGGAAAATAAAGAAATAATTTCTGCAGAATTCTAAAAAAAGACAATAATTATCAATAATTATCAGTGGGTCTCCTTAAAATAGCCTGGAAGTTTGCTATGATTCCATGTGTTTTAAGGAAAGAAAAATGTTATTTTAACTATGAAATTCTACCCCTTAGATTCCACAGCAGTAATCTCCGCAAAACCCATGATTTAAAAGCTGCTATTTCTTGCCATCTGAAGCTAAATACGCTTTTTTATTCTAACAAATCTGAATAAAATTAGAGCACTCTGCATAAATTCTCCCTGCCTCTGCGCCTGCTGTCTTAGCTCGAGGCAGAAGCAGATGCCTGTGATTTCTAAGACTGTCAAACCAGCACCATAAGCCAAAGTTACATTCACCTTAAAAAACCACGATATTTATTCCAGCTTGGTAACAAGCTGGTCCATTATTTCAGGTTTTTGGTGCCAGTGTTCTGCTTTTTAAAGGCCATCTGAAACCTCACAGGCATTTTTGACATTTTCCCATTAACAGCATTGATATTTGGGGGATTGAGAGTGCTTTGTGTTCGGATTGAAACTTTTAACACCATAGATCTGTCACTGGTTCACTGGAAGATGTTATTTTGATTTTCCTCATTATCAGTTCTTAAAAAAAAAAAAAAAAAAAAAAAGAGGAAAAAAATATAACACATTGCTCATTTAATATGAATTGGAACATATTTTTCCCTGTAGCAGTTTGCTGATTATGAATTTCAATGCCACAGAGGTGGCGTTGCAAATAGTGCCTATAAATAGAAAATAGGCCTTTTCTGTGAAATGCCCAGCCGGAGCAAAGGCTCATTAATCAGGGAACAGGTAGAGCCCAAGAGCCCAGCCTGACTCTGCCCATGGAAACACAGGCTGACAGAGCTGTCCGAACGATCAACCACAGCACTTCGCTCTGTGCACAGGGAGAAGGTCTGGTCAAGTGTTTAAAATATGGAAATAAGAGTGAAAGTGCCTGTGTTATTTCTCCTGCTGACCAGCTGCAGGCACATCCCCTCCCTGGGATTTAATCACTGACAAAGGGCCACCTCCCCCGCGACAACTGCGGGCAGCACTTCTCGGATACAGCAAAAACAGTAAAAAAATCAAAACTTGGCGTGTGAAAGGTGGAAGTGGCCAGTGTGTAAATCACAGGGATTTGTGCGACAATTAAAGAGTTCATGTTCAAACTTAGCAGGCATTTCGGGCTGGCTGCATCCATGGGTTGTCTTCCATGTATCCTGTAGTGAGGGCAGTGAGTATAGCCAGAAAAATAAGATTCATGCAGGAGAGTGAGTCCTCCTGCTCCCTTCTCTGCCAGCCACGGGGCAGTGAACATTGGGTGGTGCTACACAGAGATCTGCCACCAAAATCTAACCCAGACAGCTCTTGGTTTCCAGGTTGAGACTGGCTAATTGGGCAGGGTGTGATTTAATTTGTAAAGAAAAGGGCTGCTTTTGTGCTGGTTGCACAAGTTTACTTTCGACCCTGCTTTGACCTCATTTCTACTCTTAATAGAAATAAGAATAATAACAGTGGCACCTTTCACCCCCAGGGATTTCAAAACCTTGGAAAAGCTGCATCCTCTGAGCAGAGACGTGGCAGAAACGTGCAGAAATTCCTTCTCCTCAAGAGGGGGACTCGTTTCCTGAGATCAGAGCGGGCTGGGACCTTTGCAGAGCCTGAGCCGAGCCTCGGTGGCCGGCGATGGCCAGGGGGGCAGGGGCTGGGGGCAGCTCCCACCAGCAGTGCCAGAGTCCAGCGATCAGGAGCACTAAACCAGCTCCAACTGTGCCACCTGCTGCTCCCTCCGCGCCTACAGCGCCCGCATGGTCACCCTGGGGCCAGCCCTGCTCTGCTCTGACCTGGCTGGGACCTTACCGACCTTGTGTTACCAGTGGGCTTGTTGTATTAAAGCCGAAAAAACACCCGAGGGGCTCAGTTCAGTGCTTTGCTGTCGGTATTTATATTAACAGCAGGAATGCAGACTGTCCCTGCAGCATGTGGTGATGAAGAGCATCCATACCTGCCGTACAAAAACAAACCCTGGGATTGTGCTAAGTACATATTTCAAAGGAAAATTACTAATAGTACAAAGGACGGAGACTGGGCTGTTCAGTGAGAGCACTGACGTAACTAAAGGTTGTGATTGCCATAACTAAAGGTGCTTTCAAAGCTCAAGCATTTGAGGGAACAGAAGAAAAATGCAGGTTTGCCTGTACAAACCAGTGGGGGTTCCCAGCATCCCTCTAGATATCTTCAAGTGAGAAGTTTAAATCAGAGCGCTGACGCTGTGGGCAGTTATCAGCAACCAGCACGTGCAAAGCCATGGCTTCTGTATCACTGTAGGAACCCAAAATTGCTTTATTTTTAACTCTGAAAATCCAAGGTTTTCTCCTTGTGTGCTGCTAGGCTGAGGCACTCAAGCAGCTGAGGCAGTGCCTGGACCTTAAGGCTCTTCTTCATGAGCACTTTCCTGTCAGGGGTGAGTGTTCCTCACCTTGAGGGGAGCTGGGAGGACAATGCTCTCACTTTCCACGGCAGCAGAATCTGCAAGCACTCATATCAAGGATGTTCAGGTTGCCACAGGAGACTGGAGTTGTTTGGGACTTAAAGGAGACTGTGGCTCATTCCTCCATGGAACCTTAACTTCCTCTCAGGCCAACCACTGTCAAAGGCAAGGGCTCCAATCAGGTCAATGATCACTTTATATATAGTGCTAACTAAATTTAGTGTAAAATCTGCTGTGAAAATTTACAGCTTGTAATATTTACCTGACAGGCGTCCAGACCCTCCTGTCCAAATACAAAGTTCCTTAAATTAGACACAAAATGTGTCATGAGACAGCAGCCTAAATTACATATTTACAGCACTGAAGCAGGTAAGTACATATTTACACAGCCAGTCCTGGTTTCTTATTTTAAAGAAGTGGACTGGCTTGTTCAGGGTGTTTTTGAAAGTGCTGATGGAATATTGAAGAGCTGGGAGGTTTGGGAGCTTTCTGCATTCCATTTTGCAGCACTTCTTCAGTATTCCAAACGTATTCCTTGGTGAAGTAAATTTCCCTCAAACTGCCTTTTGAACTTGTGTAAATTTTAAATCATAGGAAAGCAAGAAAAAAGGAAAGAACTGAGGGAATGTCTTCATTGAAGTCTGCTCATAGCACAAACCAGGCTCGGGGTGTGCTGGTACAATTTTGTTGCTTTCAGCTGCTCTTGGAGATAAGTGGTTCCTTGGAAATATGACTATGAAGTATAAACTAGCCAGATGTTTCTGCAAAGAATGTGTCATGTTTGGGCAAGTTTATACAGTCTTTGTTCAGGTGAGTAAGCAGGGCCTCACTCTGTTTAATGGTTATCTTGGTCTTACTGGGATCAGTGGATGTGTGCCCCTGTCCAGAGCTGGGTGATGCAGTTCTTGCTTCAGGTATTTGCTGTGTGATGAAATTCCTCATGGGAGTTGCAGTTCCTGCTGATGGGTGATTGCATTACTGTGAGGAAAGCCACGCTGCCTGGAATAGAAGGACCAAATATTAATTGTTTTGAAAAGCAATTAAATTAATTTTTCCCCTGAAGCATTTTAACCCCACACGGCAGTGAGATTGTCATCACAGGGGTGTGGCAAGTGAAATCTGCTTGGCCTTATGGGGGGAACAAAAGACTATCAATGGCATGGGTTTAAGATGGTGCCTTTGAAGAACTGATCGGGTCAGTGCAACAAACTGTGCAAAAACTTATAGAAGGCCTCATTAGTAATGACAATTTGATGTTTTATCACCAATATGAAAAATTAATATTTAAATACACAATAAGCTCTGTGAAGAATGTGTGCCCTGTGTAAGTGACATCAGAGGAAGCTTTTTCATATTCCTATGGAAGAAGGAACTAGTCTGAATCCCAGTCCCAGAGGAATCAGTGCAGTGGGATGTGCAGGGTAGGAGGACAGGACTTGGCAGCCTTTGTGTGCTCAGACTCAGACCAGTGAGGCTGTTTTACCACTTCACTGACTTGGAGAGCTCTTTTTAAGCACCTTCCAAGGAATATTTGTAACTCTGTAAGAGGCCTCCTGACCATGGGAACAACCCCTTGTCAAGAGCCCGTTTCTCTTCTTCCCAGAGCGCTGCCATTTAGTCCCTGTGAGCACCCTCACTCCACGGGGATCCACAGTTCCCAGCTACTGCAGCCCTTGCCAGCCACCAGCAGCGCTCCTGACAGAGCCCCAGCCCCGAGTGAGGAGCTCAGTCCAAAGAATCTGTTGTCTTATTTACACACCTCATCCAGACTGACACTCGTCTCCTTCGAGGCAAGAAATATGCTGGCTTTGAGAGATGTGCATCAGTTCCAGCCACCATTCTGCCTCCTTAATGTCACAGACATCCAAGCACGAGGCTGATCTCCTGCACTCAAGACTGGAACATTTTCATAACAGAGAGTGGTACCCAAACATGTGCTCACCACAACTGGGCACCGTGAGGAAGCCACCTGGGCACTGAATTTCCAGGTGAAAACAGCTGATCAGTTAAACAGATCAAAGGAGGTATTTTGCTGCTGGGTATCACTGATCCCATCTGACCTGTCTGGTGGAGCTGTGCATCCTCCTGTTTAAGAAGCTCTCCACCAGAACGCATTTCACCAGGTTACCTTGGGCTCCCCTGGGTGTCACGGTTGCATATTTAATTGTAAATGGCTCAAAAAAAGCAGATCAGACTTGTGGCTGGGGAGCTCTCAGATTTTGGAATTAATGTTTTCATACAAATTTCATAGGTGGTTCGTGTGCATCTCAGTAATTCCATGTACATCAAGCCAGTCACTTCTTTCCATATATGAGCTTTGCTTTTAAAAGCACAGTAGATGATAAACATAAATGTTTCATTTGTTATAAATATTTAATAATTATGAATAATTGATGAGCAGGTTTTAAAGCAAACTGATTAGTGTTGTGTGAAATTAAGGCTACCTTTGTATAATTTTCTAAGCTGTATTCCAGATATTATCTGAGCTCTGCTGTGCTATAGAGGTGCATGCCTCATTGGCACTGTCACAGAAAGCATTAGCAGATGGGAACAAACAGAAAAATACTCTTTTAACAGCTATATTGGCAAAAAAAAATTAATATGAAGGACTTCCTTGTGAATACAAGAATTTCTGTATCCACCGATTTTCATTCCATTGTAATTCATTCTTTATGGATTATTTTAGAGGTGTTTTTTCAAGAGAATGTGTTTAATAGCACAGCACTAATAGCCGACTGTGATTCAGTGACTTTCACCTATTTTGCTTTCAATTTTTTCTAATTGCCTTTGATCTCCCCGGGGCTTTGAAGCCTAAAAAAACCCACATAATGCTTATCTAATCACCGGGGCCCTTGCATCTCTGAAAGATTTCATTAAGGACGCTGCTTTCTGGTTCCTGCACTCAGCTGAGGGGCTGTCCCCAGATGGTTTTGGGTGTCTCACAGAGCCACAGTCTCTTTGCCAATAGGTGCCACTGTTGCTCTGCACGTCTGAGTCGTCGATGTCCTTCACTTGAAAACCCAACCTTGAAAACACAAATCTAAATCACAGTGGCTAAAATGTTGCAGAGGCAAAACTCCATCCAGACCACGGCCAAGGGCTTGTCCATGCCAAGACTAAGGTATATGCTTTATCTTGTTCCTAAAAATAATTATAATCTACCTAATCCTGAGCAAAAACGATGAATTGCATTGAATGAATTCCATATATATTGAATGTAAGCCTTTAACTTGCTGCAGGCTTATTGTTGAGCCTCAGACCAAGAGCAGCTGAGCTTTGCAGATCTCTGCTCTGGGCCAAATGTCATTTAAATGCAGAAGTTGCATATTGAAGCAATCAGAATCTGGACTTGTACCAGCACTTCTTACATAGGAGTAAAGTCTCAGGGTGGCCTGTCCAGAGGTGGAAAGGCCCTCCCTGAGCTATTTCTCTCAGGTTTGCTCTGTGGTAATGCAAGGTCGGCTAATGCAGTTTGCTTTGCAGCTTATCTGCTGTTAAGTGCTGTTCCCGATGTAAAGCCAAGGGTAACCAAGGTCTGCCTGCCTCCTGCACGGGGAGGAACCTTGCTTCACCTTGTCCTTGGGTGTGCAGCTGTTTTCTGTGTTTGCTTTATTCTTGGATGTTTCAGACATACTATGGAATAACACAAGGTTCTTTTCTGCTCTTTCTTCAAAGAAACACGTTGCAAGCTGTGTAAAAATAAAAGAAAACAGAGGGCAAAGAAATTAAGAGTTTTATGTCCTTTCAAGTTCCATCCCACTTGTTTTGTGGTTTGGCTTGGCTGTTTTTTTACTACAACTACTTATTGGCTAAAAACCAAGAGATTAAAAATGTGTTTTCAGTGATTTAATATCTTCTGAAATAGTCCTGGCCACCTGCAGGTCAGGATGTAACCCAGCAGCTTGTTCTAACTGGTCTAAAGCCCCGTGCCTGCATAACCTAATTCTCATTCCTCTTGCATGGAGTAGCTCCCACAGCTATATTAAGCAGAGCTTTAGATCACCCTAAGCAGTTTACACAGGGGCATCCCCGGCTTCTCTGCCTCTCCCCAGTTGCCCGATGGTTTGCAGATATTCTGCCCCTCTTCAAAGTCCAGGATTCTACCAACATTTTGGGGAAGATATCCCTGGTTGGGAGGTCATGAGTTTTAGGTGGTTGTGTCAGCTGACAAGCAGCAAAAGCAGAAATTGTTGGGCTTTCACAGGAAATGGGGCAGACATCGGACATCACTCAACTTTTTTCTAGTTCAGTTTATCAACAGGTCTTCGAGATGGCCGTAGAGAGTGGGTTATTCTGAGACGAAAATAGATGTTAGAAATTATATCATTAAATTTTTGGTCCAGGTGTTTTTACTCCACAGTTGTCAGAGGGAATGTTTGTAGTATTTTGACAGCAGATTAAGGACAAAATGGATCTTTCTGTTCCCAGGACATGCGTGCCTACCCTCTGTCTGTAAGAGAAAATCACTGTTAGATACTGACACATGCAGTAATGTTATCAATCAGGAGTCCTGATTCTTCAGAGCCTCTTTGGTAGATATTTGAAAAGTTAGCACAGGTGTACCTTTTACTTAAAAATTCAGAAAGATAATAATACTCCATGAATTCTCCTGCTAGTTGTATCCCATAGCTCTCTTGTTTTCAACAGATATTGGACAGGGGAGAGAAATCTGTTCATTGACACTCTCCTTCAGTGCTTCCTGGGGTGAATAAGGTTGTTGTATGAATAACCCTTCTACTTTATTAATCCAAAAAATAAAGTAATGACTGGGTAAAAAAGTAGCCAAAAGTCATCACAAGATCCATTTCCAGAATTTAAACAGAAGGAGGTTCCTGTCTCTAAATCTACATATTGACTAGTGCATCACATTCCATTTAATTGAATTAATGATGCCAAGAACAACCAAGAATGGGGAAATCTGATTTCTGAGGAATCCAGGCCAACTTGCACTCCAGCTGCGGAGGGGAGGCCGCACAAGTTGTAGCTGTGTCCACTGCAGTTCTCAGCAAACTCTGACACTAAATTTTGGCTTCTTGCTTCTTTGTGACGGATGAAAAGTGCTGCAGTGGCAGGCCCTGAAATGAGATGCACACGATGCTGTTGTGCACAGCATTCAGATGGCTTAATGTGGTTTTGAGTCAGGCTGTATTTTTGCCACTGGTATCACACACCTTTATCAATCTTTGTGTTACTTAAAAGTTAATCCCTGAAAATAAGGGCATTTGCATTTCAAGTGAATTTCCACTTTACTTAAGCAACTGCATCTGTATGTCAGGAGACCTGATCAGTTTGATTTCAACACTTGCATCATGGATTTGCAGACACATTTAAGAAGGCTGGAAATGAAAAGCTGATTGCCTTGTGCTGCTTAAAGGCTTCATGCAGCAGCATTGCATACCCAACCTTCCAGCTGCCTGTCTAGAGAGAATGAGAACAATACTTGGGGGTGGAGAGGCACCTTGGTGGAAGGGACGTTCTAGCAGATGATGCTTGCAGGAAAAGTATTGTGAAAGATCTGGGCCTTATTTAAGTGCAGTTTGTTTATATGGATTGGAGGTGTGCTGATTAAAATAATCCTATTTTACCAGCAAGCTGCTATTAGAGCCCAGGGACTGCCCTGAAGACACAATAGTCAGTCCCAGGCGGGAGTAACAGGCTGGTTTTCTCCATGAGCCCTGCTCACCCCCGAAGCACCGACTGGGAAACACCCAGGGAGTCCCAAGCAGTGTGTGCTGGTTGCCTGCCTCAGGAAGGATTCCCACTGGAATCCAACCTACAGGGGAGCTCTGGGGCCTGTGAACGGCCACAGAGCTGCAGTGCCTTCCTTTAAACATACAGTTGTTTAAGGATATATAAAATAGGATTTAAGTATTAGTCACAGATCATCGCTGCCTGAAATGTTGACACACACAGCCACACATGGGAATTTTCTGTTCCTTACCACAAATTTCCCCATCGTGGTTCCCATTAATGTTTGGTCTGTGAGCTGGGAAGCAGATGGGGCTGTTCTGTATGAGCTGCTGCTGAGTTTATAAATGTGAGAGATACCCAACACTCAGTATTGCTGAGGCAGCCCAGTAATCACAGCAGCTCTGTCCCAGTGCTCCTTTCTTCATCTACACAAATGCTTTTTTTGGGAAGAAGTCTGGTCTGTGTTCTTTGCCTCAGCTGGTAAAGTCAACAGGTAAAATCAGCCAGTGTAAAATTTTGGATTGGTTCCTCAGTGTAAATAAAAGATACTGTATAGCACTTGAAAAACTACCTGTGGTTTGGTTAATTTGGTTAAATATCTTCACCTACCATGGGAACTAGCATCTGAAAAGGATTAGTAAACCGTTTTCCCCCCCTCCCCCTTTTGTTATATTTCTGCTGCAGAACACTGCAACACAGTCAGGCATTTGGTTCCAGGAAAAAAAAAATCTAAAGGAAGCAATTTTAGCAGAGTCAGGAGGATCTGCTTGAACAGCTCTAATATTGAACCTAATTGGCATGTTTTGACAAAGTTAAAAGTCTAATGACAAAATTTTGCTGAGCTCTCAAGCAGGGCATGAAATCTATCAAGCAGCTCTGCTAGCAAAGATGTTTCTATGAGCAAATGAGACCAATATCCAGATTCTTAAAGATCCTCCATGCCATAATAAGTAAGAAATTCTGAAAGGATTAGTGAAGTCTCTCTTGCATGATGTTGGTAAATGTTATTGTCTATAGTGCTACACAGTTGTGTGTAAGTGGCACAGCAGCCTCCAATGAGTGCCCCAAGTGCCATTTTTAATTGGCCAATATTATTTCCAGTGTGAACCCCTCAATGCAACCTGTGCTTGGGCATTGCTTCTGCCCTGGCTTAAGGAGAGGAAGGGCAGGTCATAAACAGAATGAATTAATACAGGCCAAGAAAGATGCTTATCTTTCTCCCTCTTACTACTCTTGTGAGCTGAGGCTGGACTCCAGCTGACAGCTATAGTCGTGTACCACCCCCACAGCACAGGTTCTGACCCACTCTGTTCCTGCCCTCACCTTCCTGACCCTCCCCTTCCTTCTCTCCTGATCTTTCCCTTGTCCCCTTCTGCAGCCAGCTTCCAATGAGAGCTGCAGCAGAGTATTTGGGTCCAATTTTCCACCAATCCTGCCCATCTTTTTGTGATGCAATCATATTTGTTTGTTGCACCAGCAATCCCCTCCCTGGCTGATGGAACTGTCCTTCAAGTTATGTGGGTGAAACATTACCCAGTAATCCAGGGCTAAAACTGGGGCAGAAGGGGGCTCCAGTCCTGCCTGTGTGCTGGGAAACACGGGTGATGCTGGCTATGGAACCATTTGTTTGTTCTGCCCACAGTGACAGTGACCACGTTTGACACTGCATCGTATTTATTTATTGTCATCATATTCATTATTTTATTGTCAGTGGCTCATAACCCACTAAAGTCAGCTGGGTTTTATTCTCACACCACACACCTCCTAACATACAGTTTCTCTTCACACAGATATGTTTCATTTTAAACAACTGGAACGAACCAGGATGTCCATTCAGAGAACTGTTCTTTACTAACAGAGCTAAAGATAAGGGCTTGCAGCATGGTACAAGCTTGTATAAGATTTGCATATTCCATGTTCCAACTAACAGCTGGAATGATGTTCTGATGAGCCTTGTTTATCATTGTTAATGGCTGCCCCTGATTGACTACCCATAACCTGACATTAAATATCCTAAAAAGATATTTTCCTAGGTTGAAGCATGAACAGACTCGTGGAATCTAAGATGTTTACTATAAGCTTTTCAGGAAGTTAACAACACTGTCCAATCCCTTTTTCCCAGATGGAAATGAGAAGCCACAATAATCATATAGGCTTATGATTCCATGAAATCCATCCTTGAGGTGGTACCAGGTCACTCGAACCCCGTTGTCCTCCAGCCTCTTCTTGTACAACAAGCCATCGTCCCTCAGCACGTCGTACTCGCAGGTCAGGATGAAAGATTCTGGCAGCTGGTGAACAACAGAGTCTTCAGCCAACAGTGGGCACAGGTTGGGCTCACAGAATCTCTTCACTGTCTCATAAACTTCAGCTATAAAATCAGTGGGCCTAAGTGGCTTCACACCTCTGACCTTAAATTCCTCAGGGATGTTGTCTGGGCTCACCCACTTCCTATACTTCAGCCTCATGTCTGGAGGAATATGAGAGCCCTCCAAGACCTCCTGCATGTGCAGTGCATCCCCATTGAGGTACAGCAATGCAAAGAAAGCAGCGCGTTCCCGGAATAACAGAGGGACTCCCCGATTTTGATGATAGGAGGGTAAATTGAAGTCCAGTGCCTGAAGGCCTGGGTAGATCAGGATCTGAGCACGGAGTCTGGGGAGGTCTGAGCTGCCTGCCAGGGTCTGGCTCACAGCAGCTGCCAGGTTGCCCCCAGCACTGTCCCCGCAGACAGTGACCCGGGCAGGGTCCACGCCGTAGTGCTCCAGGTGCTGCAGGAAGTGCCGGGTGGCGTTCAGACAGTCCTCGTACGCAGCGGGGTATCTGTGCTCGGGGGCTAAACGGTACCTGGGACACGGACACAAGTGGAAGAGAAGGAAATGTCAGTAATAGAAACCAGGAAGTGGTCCTGCTCTTCAGCTCTATCGTTTTGAGGTGGTTTGTCTCTAGGTCAGGATCTTCAGTGCCTCCAAACAGGTGCTCCTCTGTTTGGGATTGCAGATAAGTAAATGGTGAGTTCAGTCACAAGGACTCACTGAAGTAGGGTTGTCTCTGATTAATGACCTGACCAAAAAATTGTACACTTCCTAGTGATGCTGAAAACTCCCTCTGTACTCCTGACAAGAGTAATCATTTTGTGCCTCTGCTTGCTATGTGTAAAATGGGAGTATTTCAGTGTGTTTAGTCTCTTTTCCGATAGTTCCCGATTGCTTGAAGCATCTTATATATTCAACATATATAGTCCATATATTCAACACAAGGAAGACTTTTTTCACCTAAGTTTTTAATTGGCTTTTATAGACTTCCTTAGTGTGTCAAATATTTCCATTTTTATAATTTCAGAGTATCTCTGGGCATGAATAGTTAAGGGCTGCGAAACCTCTGTTACCACTATTTTTCTCTTTATGGACTTGACTGAATCCCATAGAAATTTCTCTGCCAAAAAAGAACATCTCCAAAACCAGCGCAGCTCTTCTGTGGTCCCACAGCAACAATAATCTGCCAACTACAGACCTGGGTAGTGTTCACTTACTGCACAGACACAACTACCGAGTCACTCTCCCTGGAGAGGTAGCGACACACCTTTTCATAGGTATCTGCAAAAGAAATATTGTTGTTAGTGCTTCATTATTGCCCTCAGCTTTGAGACAGCCTAAGGGATGTCCATTCCAGAAAGGCTTCAGACTTTGCCCTAAATCACATGCTGAAACCTCATCTTATTTCAATCTTCTAAAAAGATGAGAATATTCTTTCTACACTACAACAGTTCCTCCAGGAAGTATCTTACCAAGGCTTCCGAATACCCAGCCTCCTCCGTGAAAGAAGAGGATGCCTCTCCTTGGCCCATCCGAGGTAGCTTTAGGCTGATAAACCCTCACAGGTACTTGATTAAACTGCAAATCCTGGATAAAGAGCTTTGGATCCAGCCCTAGTTTCCGTCCCTGTCGCACGTATCGGCCAAAAGTGATTTGGCTGCAAAGTCCAGTCTTCTCCAAAATCCTTCCCTGTTAAAGGTAAAAGACATTAAGGCATCTTTAAAAATCTGGAGTTAGCCAGGGTATAAAAATTCGGCATCGTACTTACATCAAACATATTTGTGGGAAATTTTAAAGAAAAAGAGAACTCTGATTCAGAAATGAAACAATTTTCCCAAGTTCTCACATCCCACAGTCTGTAGAAAAATTTACTTGCACCACTCAAATCCAATGTCATTGTAACATCACATCAGCCAAACTGGTTGTCTTGGAGTACATATTTTAATCATCAGCATTGTCCTGCACACATTTGTGATCCTTCTTGATAAACAACAATGAAATATCATATGCAGAAACAGTTCTTCATTGCTGAAACTAATATTCATTAATTAGACCATAAAACTCAGTGAATTTGCAAATCTAAAGTGCCAAGCTGTATTGTGCAAGTTAGTTAGTGCTTTTTATTTGCCCAACAGATCTACTGAGCAAAATGAAGTTCCTTCCTTTCCCAATGCTCTTGCAAGCTAGAATATAAATCTGAGGTAACAAGTGAACAAACAAGAAGCTGGGAATCAGTCACTCTTCACTGGCTGAACAAGATCCCTCTTTTTAATGCCCAGTGAGTCTGTCCTGTCACCTGCTAGTGGGGTTCAGGATTGCTGAGCAGCTTTGTCATTAAATTTAATTTAAAGAGGATGTAAATGGTTTAAGAATCTGCGTGGAGGAAAACAAAGTCTGTGTGATAGTAGGGGTGATGTGTGTGGCTAAAGGAGTGACAACACTGAAGATTTTAAGAAATTCAAAGACAGTAAGTAACAGAGGCAGAGCTGAGGAGGGCTTTAATGCCGATTACACAATGCTGCCAAAGGAAGTCCAGGGATTAAGTAAAGCAGCCCTAACCGGATTGTGTGCCATAAATGTCAGCCGTGGCAGGAGCAGCTGAAGGGCTGCAGCTTTCCTTGTGCAAGGTGATTTCGCCTGAAGGTGCGGGCAGTTATCAGGCAAAACACCGGCCCAGCCCCGTATTCGGGGCTGCCATGAGCGGGTCGCAATCTCCGCTAACACGCCCCAGCACATTCCTGAGCCGGGAACGGGGTTTGCCCGCGACACGGGCAGTGCTCCCCGCAGCAGCCCGGCCGGGGGGGCCCGGGCCAGTGTCCGCACCAGGGTGTCCGCGACAGCATCCTCGACCGGGGGATATCGGGGCAGTGTTTGGGCCAGCGGCGCCCGGAGCAGCATCCTCGACCGGGGGATATCGGGGGCAGTGTCCGGGTAGGGCAGTATCCCGGGGCAGAGCCTGATCGGGGGTGCCCCCCGCATCTCTCCCCGCGATGCGGCACCGCCAGCATCCCATGGGAACAGCGGGGACACGCGGATCCTGCCCACGGCTCCCCGCGTTTGTGCAACCGCCGCCCCCCAGCCCGCGGGTCCCCCCGAAGGCCCCCTGGCCCCCCGCACTCACCAGCGCGGCGGTGCCGAGCAGCACGGTCAGCACCAGGCGCAGCTTGGCCGGCTGGTTCACCCCGGGCGGGATGTCGTAGCCGGGCAGGCCGAGCAGCACCGCGGCCGCCGCCAGCGCCGCCAGGGGCAGGAGCA
>WEKY01000673.1:358723-402362 GCA_013390045.1 Picathartes gymnocephalus
CCCCCGCCCCGGCGCTCACGGCCCCCGCCGCCCCGGCCGCCTCAGCGCCGCGCCCGCGGCCCTCCTTCCGCGGCTCTCTGCCGGCGGCTGCCTGCCGGAGGTGAAAGCAGGGCTGGCTGCCCGCGCTCACTGAAGGGCTGCCCTTGCTCGGGGAAACCTGCATTTGCTTTTGTAAAACGTTCCGTTTTTCTCAGCCCTGAAGGATTTTTTTTCATTTTTTTCCTGAGGATTTCCTTAGGACGAGGAGCAATGGGCATAAACGAAAGCACAAGTTTCACCTCAACATACGGAAGAACCAGCAGGATTCTGGTATTTACACACACAACAAAACTAACATCTAACAGCATTTCTGGCAGAAGTCGCAGAGTTATTCACCAAAGTAGATGCAACAATCAAAACAGCAACAATAAGTCAAAGTTTTCCAGGATTGCTCACTCCAGGAGGGATGCTGTAATTGGCGTACTCAGTTTGAATTGTTTTTATGATTGCTGATATGAATGAAGCAACAAAAATCACTAGCAGTATCACTGGTAGTAGATTAAAAAAAGCCATTTCACGTATCCGGAGGTGGTGTGATTTGGCTTTTCCAGGTAACAGTAAGGCATGGAGCAGTCTCATTTGCAAGAGATCTCTCAGGTGTTGCTCAATTAAAGTCCTTGGAAACATTGTGCAATGTGCCAGCAGTTACTACATTGGAGAAGAGTCAATGTGTTTAATTTCCTGTTTATCTGTGTGGTAATTGTGGGACTGATAAAGGGTCTGGTATTGAATACAGAATTCTTGGATGTGGATGATAACAGTGACTCAGAGACTGCTGTTGAGTCCTGAAGGAAGTTCTAGTCTATGACAGAGCCAGCAAATGTGGAGATTAAATTGTCCCTTGCAGCTGATCTGCAGCCATGACATTCGCTTCCTGCATTGTGGGCATGCTATAAATAGTTTGGAACACATACTTTTAACAAGGACATTTAGAAAAGAAAATGGGAACATGGGAGGGATGGGGACAAAAGGTAAGTAACGTGCTCTGCAAAAGTAACTGCATCAGTCTTATTTTGTTGTTAGATTATTTGGTACTTGAAGCAACCTGGGCTAGACCAGGTGTCCCTTCCCATGGCAGGGCGTTGGAATGAGACGAGCTTTAATGTTCCTTCCGACCCAAACCATTCTGTGATTCTAGGATTCTATTCAAGCACAAGAACAAGTTTTTCAGCGTACCCATATGTTTGATAAACATAGGAAAACACTTAAAGCGTTTTCCCCATTGTATTTTAAACAAAGCTGTCAACGGAGTACTTCTGTTTGGAAGAGTTGCAGTTCTAACTGTCAACTCATGTGACTTCGTTTACTTGAGTACAAAATATTGGCTACCTAACCAGCAGACATCTTCAAATTGGTGACTGGGAATCTTAAACTCAAGTGCTGTGTGTAGCAGAGAGTACAAGCTGTGTGTTATAGCACTGTAGTGGCAGTGTCTTTCTCCTTTGCCAAAACACACACTTCTGGGAAGAATGAAACCATGAACTGTAATTGAATAAAACGGGTCAGACCAGATGTTGGCTTAAAATTTTACTGCATCTTTTATATGTACTGAGAGAGCAGCAAGTGTCTAGTCCAGACAGATGATTAAAATAGGCAGACAGTGCATGGGCTGCTTCAAACAGCACTAAAAGAAACTTTCATAGTATTCTTGAAATGTCTTTTATGGTGATCACACTGGCATAATAGCTTATTAACAAATTGTCCTATCTGAACTTCTTATATGGAATTTAGAAGCATAAGAGACCACAGAAATTTGCTTGTTCTTACAGAAACAAAGAAAAGTGTTGCTACAAGCTTCTTAAAAAATTCACCATATTATCAAGACCCCTTTTTCCAGCTGGAAATGACAACCAGTCACTATTAAATGAGTTTATGATTCCATGGAATCCATCCTCGAGGTGGTACCAGGTCACTCGAACCCCGTTGTCCTCCAGCCTCTTCTTGTACAACAAGCCATCGTCCCTCAGCACGTCGTACTCGCAGGTCAGGATGAAAGATTCTGGCAGCTTCTGAATTATTGTGTCTTCAGCCAACAGCGGGCACAGGGTGGGCTCACAGAATCTTTTCACTTTCTCAAAAACTTCAGTTGTACAGTCAAATAGCACTCGTGGTTTGTAGCCCCTGACCTTAAATTCCTCAGGGATGTTGTCTGGACTCACCCACTTTCTGTAATTTAATTTAATATCTACAGGAATATGGGAACCTTCCAAGACCTCTTCCAGTTTTGTTGCATTTCCATTTAGATACTGCAACATGTAGAAAGCAGCGCGTTCCCGGAATAACAGAGGGACTCCCCGATTTTGATGATAGGAGGGTAAATTGAAGTCCAGTGCCTGAAGGCCTGGGTAGATCAGGATCTGAGCACGGAGTCTGGGGAGGTCTGAGCTGCCTGCCAGGGTCTGGCTCACAGCAGCTGCCAGGTTGCCCCCAGCACTGTCCCCGCAGACAGTGACCCGGGCAGGGTCCACGCCGTAGTGCTCCAGGTGCTGCAGGAAGTGCCGGGTGGCGTTCAGACAGTCCTCGTACGCAGCGGGGTATCTGTGCTCGGGGGCTAAACGGTACCTGGGACACGGACACAAGTGGAAGAGAAGGAAATAGTAGTTTTAAATGTATTGCTAAAGTCCTGGTTTTTCCTGCAACCAGGTATGCCCTGATTTCTGCAGAATCTTCATTGTCTCCACAGGATTGCCATCAAGGAGATGTAGGTGGTGCAGATTATTTTGTTATGATATCATCTGTTTGTGATGTCTCTTATGTCTTTAACAACACAGGAGTACTCAGCTGCCAACTATATGTGGGTTTTATTGACAATAATTTTGTTACTTTCTGCTTAAGTTTTTCATGGGTTGGACACAAATGACAATACTTCTGGTTTATATCTTTGTTACGTAAAGTTATGTAACATATCATCATAATCCAAACCATTATGCCAGTATTTTGATAATGTATTAGCCTGTTGTTCACACTGTGCTTCTCCAGGTATCACGCAGGCTTTCCTTGAATAAGTGTGAAGGAGACCATATAGCTTGCTATCTGTTTACAGTCAGTTTTGAATTTGGAATTTGAAAATATTGATTCAAAACTTCATTTTCCAACTATATATCCCAAAGTGGAATTTGTGATGTAATCAAACTGAAAACAGCCCAAGTGAGTCTTCAGTGGCTGCAAACAACAGCAGAATGAATTTGTAAATTACACACTTGAGAAGTCCCACAGAGACATTTCTCTGAGGAAGATTGATTGCTCTCTGTTGCTATGACTGGAGGCACAGGAGGTGATATTTACACTGTAGGACACAATCTCTCAAAATCAGCATGAGCAAAGACTCACCCGACAGATACAACCACAGATTCACTTTCTCTGGCAATAAAGCGGCACAGCTTTTCGTGGGTCTCTGAAAGAGATTTGGTGGGGGTTGGGTTTGGGTTGGGGGTCCGTTTTCTCTCCAGAGATGCTGTCTATTGAAGGTGTTGTCTATTCTTTGAGAAATCAAAGAACTGCAAGAAGAAAATGCTCTCTACTTTTCTCTGCTGCTTCCTACACAGCTCCTCAGTTCTTTTGTACCTTCTCGTCTTCCTATTTCAGTACTTTTTCCCCTTACATCATTGTCCTGTAAGAAAAATCATGCGGTCCACAGCAGATGCCTTCTTCTGGCAGCAAGAATTACAAGATTGAATCTGTAGTTACACGCAAAGTTTGCAACTTCTATAGATCAAGAAACAACCAACTTTACTATTTATGAAGTACATATTGCTTTAACTGAACTATTTCTGTTAGATATCTTACCAAGACTTCCAAATACCCATCCTCCTCCATGAAAAAACATAACTCCTCTCCTTTGGCTGGCAGATGGAGCCTTAGGCTGGTAAATCCTTACAGGCACTTTCTCAAACCACAGATCCTTGATGAAGAGCTTTGGGTCCGCCCCCAGAGCCTTTCTTCCTTGCATGTACCGCACAAAGCTCACCTGAGTGCAGATGCCAATGTTCTCCAAAATCTTTCCCTGTTCAAAGGCAGAGAGAACAGAGAGCTCACTCGAGAGATTCTGTATTTTTCAAAAGGAAGGAACTGTGTGGGCAGTAAACTCACAGTGCCTAAGTCATGTATTTTTAGGGCAGTAATAAACTATGAGAGTACAGGTGTAGGAGACAACTGAAAGGTAACAGCAGCATCAGGAGAGGTCATGAGAGAGTTGCATGAACCAAAGAACAGAACCCCAAACAATGCAACATTAACAGGCTGGTGAGGTAGATCCCTCTGCTTCCTCAGCAGGTCCTTTACCTGACATTGAAAGCAAGTTTGGCTTTCACTGGTTATTCTGTGCTTGCCCCCCAGATGTGAAAACATAGTGGAAGATGATCGTTCTGGTGCTGATTTTCATGGTACAGACACTTGCCCAAAGTAGAGGTGACTAAGTTAAGAATATATTTGATAATTGCTTTTTGATCCATCTCCTAAGTTTCACTGATGTGTGCCATGCATTGAAGATCCTGAGATATTTAGTAAGAATGAACTTCTGTTCATTCTCTGTGCCATAGGGATATTCATGCCAAGCACCAGAAAATGAGTACAAATCAGAGCTAGTGCTCCAACATAACTTTGCAGAAATAAAAGAAAGGGCATAACCTCTGTTTTGAAATACATTGTTCAGCCATGCCAGTCAGTACTTTGGTGCTTAGGAATATTTGGATCAAGTTCATAATAATCAGGATTCTGTTACGAATATTTCTTATTAGACAGCCACATTTGCATGGATTGTCAGTGTCATGACTTTCAATATATTTATCTACAAAAGGCCTTTTTTTCAGTGATTCCAGCTATTTATAATATTCTCCACACCTGGCCTTGAGCAAAGATTTCTTGAAGAAACTAAGACATTTTGCAATATACTGATTATAATTTTTTACAGAAACTACTAGTCTTAATATTTCCAATTGTATACAAACATGGTAAAATTATTTATTCTTTTGTATTTGCTATCTTCCAAGCAGGACTGGAACGATACCAAGAATATTCTAACTTTTACATTCAACTTGTTTGTTTTCTTTCACGCTGTGTTGTTTACATTGAAGCATACAATGCTGATTTATGATGGGCAGTGGATCGATGATTAAAAGAGAACTGGCTTTTCCAGCTGCTTAAGTGTTGTAACCTCTTTCTAATTACAACTTCTGTGCAGCCAAAGCATGAGAATATATATCTAGAATTCTTTACCATGGTCGACCATAATCTGGAATATTTCTGCCTGAAAATCTTTTTCTGTTTGTTTTCCTTTCTAAATTTTAAATAGCTTGTCTCTCTCTGTAGATATTCCATTAATTTATTAAATATATGCACAACCTCTGTTATTTCTTATCTAATACCATGTCTCATCAGAGGATCTTTACACCTATCATTATATAGAAATATCCGTGATTCACTGAGCTCCTCTGTCAGCAGAGCTCACCAGATGTTGAGTGCTGCTCTTGGAGACTGATTACCTTCCCATGCTTTTACAGGCTGCTTCTCCTGGAGAACTTGGGCTGACCAGAGCCCCTCATTCCAGTCAGACAATCCTGCTTAGTTGCTGCAGGAGTTACATAAATGTGCTTTGGGCAGAAGAATTCCTTCAGCTTCTCTTGGGCAACATAACCTAATTTTGTCACTTGTGTGACAGAACCTCTCCCTTCCCAAAGCCAATGCTGAAATGTTCAGCTTGTCATTTTATATTCAAAATAAATGCAGAATTCTCATCCCCGTGCCCAAGAAAATCTTGAAAGCATGGTCCAGAGACATCTGGTATAGTCTGAACCAAGAATGGAAATACAAATGATCCAACATGGATAAACATAATTAATCAAATTATTGCCAGGTCAGCTTGAGTCAGCGCAGAAGCGCAGTCAGACTTTTACACACTTGTGTTAAAGCGGCATTTAGGTACTGCCTAAGATCGAGCTGGGCAGGACTGGATTAGAGCAGTGCAGTGTCAAAAGTCTGATAAAAGTTTCTTTAGCAACACTCAGCTCAGTAAAACATGCAGCATGACAGCAATGCCCTGCTCTCCTCTCCGGAACATAATTCCATGCAGGCTTCTAGCACGGTAGTAAGTTTAAAATCTAGAGGTTCGCTGTTCTTTCCCCAGAAATCACACCAGGTTCACTTACCACCACAGCTGTACATATTAAAATTATATGAATGATTCGGAGCTTTGCAGGCTGATTCACTCCAGGAGGAATTTCTGAGTTGGAAAAATCAAAATTAATTGCCCCTATGACCAACAGTATAAATCCAGCAAGAAACGCAGCTAAGAATAACACCAGCACTGTGAGTACAGCTGCCATTTTGCTGAACTGCAGCGATCTGAGACGTCTTTGATTTGACTTTCCAAGATATATTTGGCTGCTTACTTCCTGATTCTTTGTTCATCTTCCTGTTCTTTGTTTTCTCCAGTAAAAAGCTCTCTCCTCCCTTTTACAAACACGTCAGCAGGTACCTTTCCCTCTCCCACTTTCTTTCCCCCTCATTCCTGTTATCTCACAGAAGATAAGTTGGTCAAAGTCTTTGATTTGTTAACAGATCTACGCCAGCAGCATTTTGGAATTTTTGGAAGAAACCAGTGCTTATCTAGGAGAAGAGTGTTATGAACAAACTGCATTAGTATTAAATAGTTGGACGTGGAAAATGGACAGAGGGCATTTGTGTGCTTTGAGTTTGTGGAACTATAGAACACCCATCTGAAGAGTTTCCTTAGGAGTGGGAACCTGCGTGTGATGATTGTCACTCAGAAGGGCCAAAGGGATTGTCAGCAGTGCTTCCTGGAAATGTGCACTTAGAAAATTCTGTCATTACTCAAATCTCAGTTCTTTTTAGTATTTGTGTTTTCTTCTAGCAGAAGAACATGCTTTAAAAAAGCCACAGGAGGCTGACTTTAGATTCATGATGAGGTGACCTTGTTGCAGGTAACCTTCAGTAACTCTGTGCACAACAAGAACAGCTTAAAATTATTTAAGATAACCAGTGATTAAAGAGGTTCAAATCAAACTGCTTTATCTTTTTTTTTGCCGAGGAGTAGGATTGTGTTAATGTAGAGAAGGTGCATTTAAAATGTTGCAAATTAATTGTGAATCCATGTCTTCAAACAACTAGGATGTCAGAACATTTAAGTTGCAAATTCATGGGGAAAGGAAGGAGGTAAAAATCTAACCTATTAGGTAGCAATGTGGGCAGGCTGGTTTTTTTTGTTTGGTGTTTTGTTGTTGTTATTGTAGTAAAGTCAAATTATAAGTGATGGGGGGAAAGCACCATGCCATTTTAGTTAAAAAACTCTATAAAAAATTAATTTCATATTGTTTCTCTAGTGAGAAGTTGAGTGTTTTTAACAGGGCATATGGTCATCATAAAATATTCTGAAGTAGAAGGAAATCTTGTTTTAAAAATCAGCAAAAGGCCAGACTTGATAAAAAATAATCTGTCCAGTGGTGTTTGTGGACTTTCAGTCTGTATTGTGTTTTCACTGTTACGGGGTCATATCCAGTTGTTTGGTAGGGTAATTACTGACCCCAGCACAGATGTGACCAGGTAGAAGTAGCAAGCTTGTGGTCTCTGCCTGCCTGTGTTGTGTTGTTCCTTTCACCACAGGGAGGGTTCAGTTGGGTTTGTCAGTCAGTACGTGTTTAGCAAATGTAACTCTCACTCTTTTAACAGAAATATTTGCAGTGGTAGTTTTTATTTTTTGTTGTTGAAAGCATCACAGAATTACCATAGCGTTACAGCGATAATATAGATAAAATTGTGCTTCTCTGCATTCTTTACGTGATTTTCAGAACTTTTTCAACACAGCAGAACAGATAGCCTTGAGCATAAGATAATCATGAAAGAAAAAAGGGCTATGGAAAAGTCTCACCTCTGCACTTCTCTAACATCCACGCACTCACTGAAGTTCAGGGATTCCAGTTTGAGAATGAAGTTCCAAAATGAAACATCATTTCTCAGATCCCAAACAAAATCAAATCCACACTAGTTCAAATTTAGGATTTCCACTCCAGACAGGAGCCTTCCTTTTGACATCCCTATTTCTGGAGCAGTGTAGTCTTTGTAACTAACCCTGGAAATTAAATTCATGGCTGCAATTTCAGTGTCTGTTGTAAGACTTCCTAGAAGCTGAGCTCTCTAGAAGCTGATACCATCAACACTTCCTGTCTGTCACAAGGGCCAAAGCAGATGTTGTTGTCTTCAGCATTTCTGGGCTGGTGAAGAATCTTCAGGGAGATTGTTGTCGCTTGCCTTCGGTGTATGCCAGCCATGGAAAGAAACTGGAATTGTTCCAGTTTTAGTGAAACAGGATGTGCTAGGTGCCTTGCCTTTGCATTTCGGCCTCATTGGTGTGTTCTTACAAGAATATTTTCTAGAATGGTGGCACTTTAAATAATCTTAACATTTGTTTGAGAGTCACTACAGAAGCAGAAATCAGAAACTACAAAATGCAGTCAAAATCCAAACCATAAATCAAAATATTTATATTCCTTGCCAAGTATAAATTAATCAAAGATACTGCATGACTTGCATCTTTCTTCTGAAAAAAATACGTCTATAAACTGTTTATATAATTCACAATACCGTCCATTATCTTACTTGCAGATACAAAAGAAAAAATCCCGTAGCCAAAAAAGGTTATAATTCCATGGAAGCCATTCTTGCAATGATACCAGGTCACTTGAACACCATTGTCCTCTAGTCTCTTCTTATATAACAGACCATCATCCCTCAATACATCAAACTCACAGGTCACAATGTAGGACTCAGGGAGCTGGCAAATAATGGAATCTTCAGCTAAAAGTGGGGAAAATGGTATTGCTAAAATTTCTTTGACAGCTTCATAGACTTCAGGTTTAAATGATGTGGGTTTTGGTGGTACATAGCCTCTAATCTTAAATTCATCAGGAATAAGGTCAGCACTTATCCATTTTTTATACTTATGTCTCATACTCTCAGGAACATGGCAGTTTTGTAGAATATCTCTCCACAAAGTGGGTTTTCTGTTAAGGTAACGAAAAAGAAAGTAGATGACCAACTTCCGGGGCAACATGGGGGCGAAAGCGTTCTGCTGGTAGGAGGGCAAGTGGAAATCCAGCCCCTGGAGTCCTGGGTAAATTAGGACCTGAGCACGTACTTTGGGCAGATCTCTACCATTCAGCAGTATTTGGCAAATAACTGTGGCAAAATTAGCTCCACAGCTGTCACCGCTAAGGATGATGAGACCAGGATCCACGTGATACTCTTCTAAATTCCTCATGAAGTATAAGGTGGCATTGAGACAGTCAAAATATTGCCCTGGGTAGGGGTGTTCAGGAGCCAGACGGTACCTGAAATGTCAAAGACTGTGGTTAATAAATATTCAATTTGTGTTGTTTGTAGTTGCTGTGGTAGTTATGTAGACTTTTTTTCTTAATTTTAAAGATTCTATTTGAGTTTAGATTGGAAGGCCAAACTAATGATGCTACAGCTGTTTTAGAATACTTTGTCCATAAGCACATTTCAGAATTAAAGGAAAGGTTTAAGTGAAAAATAAGGATGCGATCTAAACTGGTAAATATTTTCAGCATATTTTTCAGAAGAGTTTCAACTGGGAGCTATATTCCCATAAATACTTCTGTGGCAGAATAGCACTTACCCAACAGACACAACCACTGAATTGCATTTTTTGGCCATACAGCGGCATACTCTTTCAAAGGCTCCTAGAGAGAAAGTTTGTCAGAAATGATGATTTGAAAATCAGTTATTCTTTTGAAATGAAAATATAGATCCCTGAACATAGGCTGTGTGGAAGGCACTGCAACATCAGACTGATAAGCACCTAGTGCTAGGAATGTGGTCTTTACACATTAACACATTTTCTGTTGGCCAGTGGCTCTCAGAGCATCACACAAGCATATAAGGGTGGTGATACTGGAGAGACCCAGAAATCTGTTTGGGGTGGTCTCACATCTCACCTGGTGGTCAACAAAAGGTGTCTAAGGAGAGTGTAACCTGAGGACAAACAGGAATAAGGAGCATACAGGAATTTGAGGCTCAGGGCGCTCCTTTGAGGCAGAAGCTGTCTTTATAGCTAATGCCCTTGATTTGCATTTCTTCTGTGCATTACCCAAACCACTTCTTAAGCCCTTGATTTTAACCTTAACCATAACAGCTTTGTGCAGAGAGGAGTTCTCTTGCTTGCTTATAAAGGTGTGAAGAGCCATTTCTAGTTGCTCCTTTCGTACCTGGCATTCACTGCTTCCACACGGTGACATTGACTCTTGTACTGTAAGAAATGGTGGATAAATCCTTCCCCTTTTAACTCCTCTTGCTTCTCATGATTTTGTAGTGACTTAGTGTATCTGTCTTTATGCATCTTTTGCAGCTTGAAGAGTCATAGTCTGTTCACATATTCTCTGCACAGAAGCAGTTATCTGTGCCCCAGTGCAGAGAGGAACCTGCAGCACAGGAGTTACATTGGGGATCCTGCATGGGGCTGAAGGATGCCAGGAAACTCTAGTCTGCCCAGTATATTGCAGACCTACCCTTTGAAAGGGAAAGGATTTGAAAGTAAAGGATTCAAACCCCTCAAATTTCCCTGCCTGACCCCTGGAAAAAAGTCAAGATTTCCATGTTAGGGTCCTTGGCTTGCAGAGAAAGCACTCAGAGCCTTGGCTGCTCAGAAGGAGATCCAGAGCACTCAGAAAGCTGAACTCCCAGCTGTTGAGACAAGGGTTGTCTCCTTTTCTGGAAAAGAAATCAAGTATCCTGTACCATGTCATCACAAGAATCAAACTTCCCCAAATTGCTCCTTCATTATTTATATTTTCCTTCATTTGGATTCTCTGTTTGCATAAATGGGAATTTATTTACAGATCTTTTTTAAAAGTATTCTTTAAATTCTTCCTTGGATCCGTATTATATCTTTTATGTCAGATAGAGTAATCTTAGTGGAGCAGTGTCCCTCACTGAGAGCTGAGAGCAGGGTGAGGGATTTCTGGATCACAGGTCTCTAGCCCAAAGTAAGCAGAGATGTGACTCCCTTTAATGCAAGACTATTCATTCCACAAAATCTTTCTAGTTAGCGCTGTGATTGCAAAGACTGGTAACACTGGGAAGGACAGGGCAGACACTGACTGACATATGCCTGAAGGCAAAAATGCAAAGGTTTGGATTTGACTTGAAAAATAAAATTTGCCCATTTCTTACTAATGCTCCCAAATGTGCCGGCGCCTCCGTGAAAATACAGAATTCCTCTTCTTTTGCCAGTGGGTGGGCTTTTGGGCTGATAAATCCTCAGTGGTACCTCATCTACTGTGAGATCTTTGATAAGCAGTTTGGAATCTCTCCGTGGGGGTATCACATCGAGCACTACTCTCAGTATAGTTAAATCATTGCAGATCCCCAGCTTGTCCAAAATCTTTCCCTGTTGAAAAGAAGGAATTTGGAAGAAGAGGAGTAATGTTGGCTTGTTCCTGAACAGACAGCATTATGCTATGTGCATGCAGTTCAATATACAGGATAAATCTAGATATTTGTTTTAAATTCCCATGTGAAACAGTTTCCCAGCATAAAGTGGCTGCAGTTTGACTGAGAAATCTAAAGAGGCTTTTAAGATTAGTCATATCAATTTGATTAGTTAATTTAACATGTTTTGGGTTCATATATCAATGCTTACAGGCTTCAGGAGTGTGACTTGCTTTTTCTTTTTTTTTCTCCCCTTAAGCCATTATGATCCAGCTCCCAAATATCCTACCTAAGCAAAAGTGAAACCCCCAGGTAAAGAAGTTTAACTTACCATAACAATGGCTGTAATCAACAAGGAGTGGTAAAAACGAAGTTTTAGAGGTTGCTCAATTCCAGGTGGCACTTCTAAGTTGAAAAAATCATATAATACAATCCCCAAAACCAGTGCTGGTATTAAAACAGGAGAAATAAAAAACATTGCTATAGTTGCTAAAGTTGTATAAACAGATGCCATTTCACTGCAATGGAAGTGAACGCCAGAAAACCACTGCTGTGTTAAGCCTTGTTTTCAAGTGCATCTAAGGTGTCTTCACAGGAGACTGAGTGCTCAGTTCATATGCAGAAATTAAATGTTTATTAATGTTGCAATGCAATACAATGCAATTTTCTCCACCCTTCTTTTGCTAATGATGTTGTTGGCAACACTTGTACTCTTTCTTTGTACCCTTTACAAGAGGTGGGATTCAAACTCTATGGAAGTGATTAATAGTATGAACTCTTCACTAACAAGGAGAAATTTTATTTAGAGGGGCCCTGATTTGAAGATGGTCTTTTTGGTTTGTTAGTGGATTCATTTTGGATGGACATTCCTGTTGCGTTGTTAAACTTTAGTGATGTGGGTCTACTTGCATTTGTCATATACACTTCTCTGAGAAGAAAAATACTCAAATCCACATTTTTTTAATAAACTGTTTCATAGGGGAATGCACTGACACATTCATGCTTTAATTTTAGTTTAAATAAGAGGACATTTGCTCAGTGTTTAAAATCAGTGCAAGCCTTAACGTACACTGAAGTCTCTCCAGATACTTGGGGGGGGTGTTTGTAGATTCAAGCCACTGTTTCTGGTAAAAGGTTTTTACTAATTAAGCCTCAGAGTTTCATATCCACTGTAATTCTTGTTTGCAGTTCAGTGTAGAGCCATTATGAATGCATGTGTACTGGTGAGGGATGGTAACAGTTGGTGGCAATTGTTTGGTGAAGTAATTTTTCTGGTTTGTGTTCTACTAGAGTTACATCTTCTATGTGATTTAAAATTTACAGCTCCCAAACATTTTGTGCCTTGGCTTTTAAAGTGGAATTCCAGTCTGAAAACTGAATGAGTCTTTAGTTTCATTAGCACAGTATTTAAATCAAAGCAACACTGGCAGCTGATTTGCACAACATTGGCTTGTGAAGGTAAGAATGTGTGGGATGAAGCAATGTCATAAATTTGTGTCAAGGTCTGTGAAGTAGGGAGATCATTAGAGACTTTTCTGTGCTGAGATTGGCTGATTTTGGGCCTTTCCCTTCCACAGAGCACAAATTTAGGATGTAGGTGGTTAAAATGCTAGACTGTAGAGTATTGAAGCCAAACCCCAATGCCCACGGTCAGTGCTCAGCCTGTCCTAAGCTCAGCAGATGTTCTCCACAGGGCTCTGCAGCACAGCTGGGGCAGCCCGGTGGTGCTGTGGTTATTAGTTCTAGAAATGGTTTGTCTGTAGTGTGATGTTATAGCACAGCTTGTGGGGATTTGGCTTTGTTTTGCCATATATTCCTGTAAGAACAGCACAGTCTTACTAAGTGCTTATTTCTGATATCTGTGCCATGAGTCCAAATATCCTGAAATAAATTGCCACATGGAGACCAGCTCTGAATATTGTATTTCAGCATTCTTGATGATTTCTTATATTTGAATCCTCGCAGAAGGCAATTTCTGTGCTTTTTAAAGAACCTTTAATCAAGAATAAAAAATTCCTAAACGTACTTAGTACTTCAGTGTCAGTAAACGAAATTTTTAAAGACCACCAAAGGCAATTAAACACCTGCTATTTGTATGATCACATTATGAAAGCCTTATTCCAAAGAGCACATATCTGTCTGCTCTTAGCTCTGTGAGCTCTTGCTACACCATTTAGACACAAGGCTTCCTCTCCTATTCAGTGAGTCACTAATTAATCAGCTTTAATCAAAACCAGAACACCTCACACATGTCACCTCTGTTTTGAAACCTTGATGGATCTGATAGAGTGGAAGGAAGGTTGCTTTACTGTCTTTTTATTTTAAAATAAATTTACGAAGGGACAGGTTGGGGTTTTTGTTAATTTGCTTTTTGTTGTTATGCCCTGGCGGTGGTCTACAGAATCTGTTGTACAGTCATGACAATCTGAACAAAAATCTTTCAGTTCTGCATTACAGCCTTTCTGTTGTTAAAGAAATGTTGGTGAAGTCATGTTTCAGAAGAATATCTTAATGTTTTAATCTCTTACTATGTTACTCTTAGAGCATACTCATCATGTGGGCTCAGAGCACGTTCTACCTCTGTGCTGTTTGCACCTCAGTTCTCCTTGTCCTGTTAACACAATGTCCGTGTTTTTCCAGAATCAAGCAAATCCCATGGTCTGAGAGCTGCTTGGTCCTTCTGGGGATGCTGATATTGACAACTGTGTGATGAGGCTTGGTGCCTTACATTCCGTGTATTTCAGCTATTTCCAGTCTGGCCAGCCATTCCTGTACCCAGAGGATGGGTAGGAATATCTCTGATCACTGTCAGCTTCTCAAGTTGTTACAAAACAGTCAGTGAGGTTTTCAGTGGGGTTTTTTCTCCCAGTTGTTTTTGAGGTGCTAAATTGTCAAAAGAGTGTTTTATTTCATTTCAATCCACTGCATGAAGTGAGTACCTTGTGTCTTTGCATACAAAAAGGCTTCTTCTCTTTCTGGCAATAGAGAGGTAGTTCTTTAAATGGTGGGTGTTTGATGTGTTTTGCTATAGCCATATATATATTTTTTTTTCAGCAAACTCATCCCCAAACCCCAGCTTCCACAAAGGCTTTACCTGTTGATGAGAACACTAACTAAAGGTTGATGAATTCCACTAAACCAGAGAAAATGAACACAGTCTGGAGTTTGACATTGTAATGAGAACTATGGACCACATGTGGTTCTTTATTGTTATGAAACAGCTACTCAGAGCTCACAGATTTTCTTTATTCATTGAACTGGTGTTGCTGGAGTTTAATATTGGTTAATGTAGTGCTTGATGAGTACAGAATCGACAGTCGTTGGGTAAACTCTTCCCATTTTCTCATCAGCAAGCCTCCATTTATGCATTCTAAAATTCATTTGCTTCTTGATTTTTCAGCATATTTCTTATAGTAATGATGGGAAGGGGAAGTACAATAATGATACCTATCCAAAGAAATGTGGTCTTTGCAGGTTTTTCCAAGACTCAGCCTTGTGGGTTTTCTAAAGCTTCTGTAGCTGTGGAATCACACATAGCTTTGTAGGCTGAGAATGTGTAAAACTCATCAACTTCCCCTTAATTACTAGTGGAAGAGGCAGGAGCTGACAAATCCAACACTATGCAAGGCAGGAGGGTCAGGGGAGTTGGTGCTAATGAATTCTGTGATTGTCATGAGTTATTGGTTTTCTCATGAAGTCTTTCTCTAAAACATTTCAACACATGATTGCTGGCTGTTTCCACCACAGTTTACCTGGAGTCAGTTGACTATTGCAGAGCTACTCTGCAACACAGGAAATCCTATGACGAGTAATCAAAGCATGGTAAAGTAGTCAGCTGTGATGACTGAGGTATTGATTCCAGCAGGTATAGCCAGGAAACAGAAAAGAGGAAAAAATAATGTGTTCCAAAGAAAATTTAAACCCAGAAATAATAGCTTCCGAGAGAGTTCTTTCTTTATTTTTTTAATGTTCATTTCATTTGCATTGCTTTTAAAAATTATTTTCTCTAGGTAATTAAGCAGAACAATTAGAATTTGTAGAGTAATTTAACTGACTTTGTTTTTACCAAGTAGAGCATGGGAGGAACTTGCCATCCTTCAGTTCACATTTCTTTGTTTTATGTAAACAACTGACTGAAAGCATCTCAGAGTTCTTCATACCTGTAAGCCTGGGTCTTTTGTTCTGTGAGATGGATTTAATATGCCCTTCACAGTGACAGTCAGAAGCTTTAAGAAATTACAGCTTAGTATATGCTGTACTATACTGGCTTTTAAAGATGCTGTGTATTTGCTTCATCTATCTCTGCATTTAGGCTGCCTCCTACCTACCTTTCAGTGTCCTCTCTTTTCATTATCTCCATCTCCCCACCCTAATAAGTAGCTGCTTCCTGTATGTTTTGCTCTTACGACAGAAAGCCACCTTGCACTTGGTCTGTCATAAATCTTTATTTTAGCCTTTTCTTTATTCCTTCTCTTCTTTGAAGTCTGTCCCTTCCAAATGACTCCTAGGCTAAACAGCTGCTAGCTAACAAATTCTGGAGTAAAAAGCTGTACTGTACTGAAAAAAAACCCAAACTGACAAACGTTATGCATTCAGTGATGGAAATCCAGATCTTGTGTTGAGCAGTTCAGAGCAGGTACATTTTTGACATGCTTATTCAACTGGAGGATTTTGTTAAGTAGCATTTGGAAATGTGATGGATTGTTGGGTGTTTGTGCCTCTGTTGCTGTGCAGTTCTGTTCCTCAGAGTGAATGAATTCTGCTCCATACATATGGATTCCAGAAAGCTGCTCTGGAACATCCACTTGGGATTTCATGGCAGGTCATCACATCAAAATGAATCTTATTAAATCAGAAGTTCTTGAATGTAAATATAACAAGTTTTGCCACATTTAACCCTAACCCTAACCCTAACCCTAACCCTAACCCTAACCCTAACCCTAACCCTAACCCTAACCCTAACCCTAACCCTTGGTTTTGCCATGGCCAGGTTTGTCTGAGTCTCAGTACCCCAAATATTTAGGTTAGCAGTGTCTGCACTCTCACAGGAATCAGCAAATGCAGTGAATAACTGAGACAAGGAAGACAGCAATAAAAACAGCCAGAATTTGCAGGATTATGCCTGAGCAGTACAGAGAATGGGCATCATAGGCAGAGAATAGTGTTAAGTGCTTTTAAACAAATAACATTATGTATAAATAATAGAGCTACTAAATTTGGAATGTTTTCTAATTGCCTGTTTATTTTAAAAACACTGTGGTATGTGAGTTCTAACTAGAGTGGTAAAAAGAGATGATGTGAAGACAGCAAAGCAGAAGATAATTGAAGTTGTAAATTTCTGTAATACACCACTCCAAACTTGATTGTTTAGAACAGGTAATCTAAATTGTTATGGCTTAAAATGTGCTCTGTTATTAAACAGACAGCTTCAGGCTATGAAGGCATAAGAACAGGTTCAGTAAAATCCTGAAATCATACCACAGTTTGACCTTTGGTAATGTGTTTCAGATACTCACACTGTGTGCCCAGAGCACAAAGAAGTTTGCCAGGTTATTACAGACTCAGCTGGTGCTGACATCTGGTGATGGAATGATGCAGGGCAGTTTCCTTTCCCTTCCTTCATGTCCTTCAACATCTTCCTGTCACACAGAGCAGCTCAAAGAGTGTCAAGCCCTCCCAGATGCACTGAGCTTCCCAGCATCTCACTAGTTTTCAGGTTCTGACAGTGTTCCTATCTGCTCCTGGATCCTTTTATTTGTGCTATAGTGCCCTTGTGCTAAACTCTAGAGACCAGCTAAAGAAATGTGGCTCATGCCCACATTCTCTGGGGTTAATACCTCTGGATGGACCAGCCTTGTCCACACCTTATTCCTGCCTGGAGGGCAGCATGGCTTGGGCTGTTGCTTCACTCAGGGTGCAAACTCTGGAGGGAGTTATCACCTGAGGCAGCTCACCTTCCTTTGTGGAAGGAACTAGTTTTTGTCGAGATGGGAATGAACTGCCCCAGCTAAGGAAACTTACTTGTCAACATCATATTTTCCTAAGTTCTTCATAGGCAAAAACTCATCAATAACCCAGGAGCTTAAAAAAAAAAAAAAATCTCTAGTATCTTCATCATATTGTCTTTGGGGTGTAATACCTGTGAGAGGTTTGACAGCTGTCAGCCTTTGTGTTAGTCTGAGTTGTTGTGTATTTTAGTGTCAGGAAGGTACAACTCTATCACTTTATGGACAAACTGCCACTGATGTCACCTCAGCATTCGTGGCACAGGTTGCCCATACAGAAAACAGGCAGCATTCGACAGTGTCAGTGGAAGTGTGTGCCTAGAAATCAGGAAAACACTGGAGAAGATTTTCTGGGCTTTTTGTCACATTGTATTCATTCAGAGATCCCATATGGGAGATCCCTATAGCATTTCCCCTTTTTCCTGACTACTATGTGAGTGTAACAAAATGTAATTTATAATGTTCTGGCAGGCTTTCTTTGCTCATATGCTGAATGTAAATCACAGCCGTGCAGAGCATTGCAGGAAAGCCCTTCCCTTGGTTTTAGGGTGTCTCCTGTTGGATCATCTGTCTTACATAACTGTCTGCAGCATCCTTGCTTTTGATTATAGTTTAAATGAACCAGTGAGAGGCAGAAAAAAAGTACGGTAATATCAGATACAGAGAGTATTGTTTGAAAATTATAAAACTAGAAATTTCCCTGACAAGAATGATGGTAATTTTAGTGTGGGTAGTGTTCCAGGTGTTAATTTAAGCACAGGCAGTCAGAAGTTTTGACTGTCAGTAAAACTGCATCCTCACCCTGCTTTTGTTTCTTCATGGAAATGCATCCTGCCTCCAAGTAGAACTTACTGAAGAATTTAAGACAATAGAGTCTAGTGACATGATAAATTATTTTAATTCAAGATATAAGATTATAACAAAAACTGAAACAATTACACTGTTCTACAGTTATACATTCACCTCAGAAGGGTGTAATTAAAACATTTACTGACATTTCTGGCAATACTTGAGTTCATTTCTGAGAAAATAGCTTAACACTTTGGTTATGCCATTTTATTTTGTATTGGTTTACTTGATCATTCCTCTCTTGTTGTAAACAGTTTAAGATTGACCTGAACTTTGTGTTTGTTTGTTTTGGGGTTTTTCGTGGGTTTGTTTGTTGTTGTTTTTAGTTCTGGGGGTTTTGTTTGTTTGTTTGGGTTGGTTTTTGTTTGGGGTTTTTTCTGTTGGTTTTTGTTTGTTTGTTTGTTTAACTTTCTCAATCATTCTCCTTTCTCTGCCATGGCACTTGACACTGTCCCTCAAAGGGAAGTCCTTCCTGCATCAGGCAGTACAGGCCTACACTTTGTAAAGAAACGGATATTACTTTATATTCCCATATATCTATTATCTATATATAAAATATATATGAATGATTTTTTAATAGATGTTGTTTTCCTTAACCCATACTTGTTATAACATCTGTAGTTCCAGGCCTGCCCTTCCCTCTCTTCCTCTTCTTCTCTTCCCCTTCTTTCATTTCTGTCTATGTTTACATTTTTCCTGCTACATTCAGTTCTCTTTAAGCTTGTCTCAAATTCAGCTCTCACCAGATACAGGCTTTCCTAAGTCTTTGACCATACTCTTTACACACCGATCCTGTAGATTCACACCCTGTTACCTGCCCCAGGTTGTTTTCAAACATGGTTTGTGTTCTAATAGTACCAGAATTTTATTGAACCAGACCACATTGCAAACCCCCTGCTATAAGGATGAGATCTTTAATGGCTACAAGAGAAGACTGAAGAGATGGTAGAGGAAAGAAATGTAAATTCACCTGATTTTGCCTCTCCTGAGAGCAAATTAAGCAAAGGCCATCATGCCATCAGCTTAGTGGATAAAAAAAAGACAGATGCAATGCAGAAATTTAGGGTAATGATTTAAGCGAAGGAAAATTGAGGATTTTTAAAAATAATCTTGTAAGCAAAAAGAGATAGGAATCAGGAAAAGAAAGCAAGAAATGGAATTTTACATCAGTCTTAGAAAATTTACTATCTTTTCTAGGCCTTTAGTTCCAGAGCGGAATCCTATCACCCTACCAAAAAGTGCTAAGAACAGTGTTCCGTGGAATCCCTCTTGCAGATGGCACCAGGTCACTTTTATACCATGGTCCTCTAATCGTTTCTTGTACAGCAGTCCATCATCTCTAAGCACATCAAATTCACATGTCAAAATGAAAGTCTCAGGAAGCTGAGCAATAACACTGTCTTCAGCCAACAGTGGTGAAAAAACAGGGTCAAACACGGACTCGGCGATTTCACAGAGTTCTTTTGAGGGTAGATATGTTGGACTTGGTTTGTAACCTCTTGTTTTAAACTCATGAGGGATGTAGTCAGGACTCACCCATTTCTGATACTTCAGTCTTCGATCTTCTGAAACATGGCAACCTTTAAATAATTGTTTGATGAAGCCCAAGTCCACTTTAGCATACTTCAAGCCAAGAACTAGGGTTCGTTCCTTTAGCAAAATGGGGACTCTCTCATTCTGCTGATAAGAAGGCAAATTTAAGTCCACACACTGAAGAAAAGGATATATTAGGATTTGTGCTCTCAGCTTTGGGAGATCTCTTCTGTTCACCAGTGCTTGGCCAACAGCAGCAGTGAGTGTCCCTCCACTGCTGTCTCCACAGATGACAACGCGAGAAGGGTCGACTCCATGGTCTTGTGCAGTCCTCAGAAAGTGGATGGCAGCAGTGAGACAGTCTTCAAACTGGGCTGGGAATGGGTTCTCGGGAGCTAAACGATACCTAAATAGGAGTGAAAGTGTTTTAGCACAGTCATTTCTAGTGAACGGGCCCGATGAAATCTTGTCGTTCATTTCTTTCTCTCAAAAGACTGGAAAATACTCTGCAATTATAATTGCAGCAATAGAATTGATCCAAATTCGTTCTTCTGATGTATTATTTGCTACTGTTCATGTCTGGGAGAGTGTCATGGTTTGAGAAGTTATTTTTCCCTGTAAGGAAATGGACAGCTTCCTTCAGGCCTGAGAGAACCAATTATCTGGCTAGTTCTAATATGGACACTCTGTTTAGCCGCTTAAGAAGCTGAACATGCCTCTGTGATTCACATTTAAGAAAGGAGAAGGCCGGGAAACTCTCTCCTGCTTCCGGCTTCTGGACAGCTAACAGAGGGCCCCGCGGCCCGGCCGGGCCGGGCTAGGCCCACTCGCCGGGCCAGGCCTGCTCCGCGGGGGACGGGCTTGAGTTGTGCCTGCAGCTGCCAGGCAGGGAGAGGGGAAGCTGTCTGCCCGTGGCGTGCTGCCACTGAGTCCTGGCCTGGCTGCTGAGATCCCGGCCACTCCTGCTCCCACCTCTCACTGAAAAAAGTTTGCAGCAGCTCCAGCCGCTGCCCAGCAGAGATCATGAGACCAACAGCAGGGCCCGGGAGAGATCATAACTCTTTCAGTGCACAGATGAAAGTTACAGGCATCAATCCTCCCTCAAGTGAGAGAAAAGGAAAGGGTGAAGACACAGGAGGAAACCAGCATGGAGACACTGAGGTCAGTGAAGAAAGAGCTGAAGCCCAGAGGGAGGAGAAAGAGGAGATGCTTCAAACCTAGGAGCTGAAATTCTTCTGTAAGGCCATGGTGATGAACTGTGATATGCTAGACTATTCCTTGTAACTCATGAATGCATTGGGGGGATGCAGCATTCTAACTGCAGTCATGAGCAGAGGCACCCATGCTGAAGCAAGCAGATGTTGAAGTAGCTGTGATCTATGAGAAGCTTGAATAGAGAGAGATGAGAGAAATGAGAAACCTTGCCACAGAGACAGAAGAAGAGAACCTTTGCCCAGGGACAGAAGAAGAGAAACCTTCTTCCAGAGATGGAAGACCTTTTGCTTTTCTACCAGAACAGCTCATCCTTAAAATAGTTCCCCATTAGACAGAGATGAGCCCTCGAAAGCAGCTGCAGGAAGAACTGCGTGTCGAGGGAAGGGACTTTCACACTGCAAACAGATTTCCTTTCCGGGCGGCTGATTCGCTGTGATATTGGAGCCACAAGAGAACTGTGTTCTTGTGGAAAAGGCTCCATGGCATGGCAGGAGACACTTCTCTCCCTAAGTGAACTGAAGAAAGACTATTTTAAAGGTGCTAAACTGACTGTAAGTGTCAGGTTTTGTCTCTTTACGTTGTTGGTGGGAGAGAGAAGATGAGGTGGGGGGAGAAGAAGTGTCTGAAGGTTTGTTCTGATTCTTATTATTCTTCTTTTAGTTCTGTTAATAAAGCCTTCTTTATACCTTTTCAAGTTTTGGGCCTGCTTTGCATTTCTCCTAATCCTTGTCTCACAGCAGAAAATGAGTAAATAATATTAGTGGGTGCACTGGTATTCACCCAGAGTGCACAACCCACTACATTAAATCGGTGCCGTGACTCGGATTAGAATGAAAACCACTACATTATTTGGTGTTTCTGCCCGGTTATCAAACTGAATCCACTACAGAGTCAGTACACTGCTCTACCTTTGCAAAATACTTCTTTACCTATCTTGTAAGTGACTGAAGGCATGTGAAAGTTGTTTTGGAATTAGCTGGGCAAGGTAGGTGTGTCAGCCAGTTATCATTAATTCCAGTTAGAAAATGAACTGAACCACTGACAACAAATTGTTAGAGAATATGAGCACAGAAAATTGGTAATGAAAATCTGAAAGGTTTTCAGTGTTCTGGAAGCTGAATTCTTTAAACAGAATCAATGAGTTATTGGTTCTTCAAGTATTTTAGGATATAAATAGCAATTAAGGCAACTGTAATCAGCTCCTAAAAGACATCAACTCTTCCTGAACTTTTATGCATTGTTTCTTTTAAAAAACAGCATTACAACTCATCAGAGAAATATTTTTAATGATCATCTCAGGTTGACTGCAAGTTAAATGTGGATTTCCTGCTTCAATTTCTTCATGGGAATGCATCATGCCTGCAAGTATAACTTACTGAAGAATTTAAGACAATAGAGTCAAGTGTATAGATTTCTTTTGAGGGTAGGTTCATGATGTTGTTATATTTTTCAGAACTTATGTTCTGGGCAACTGTCCTTTCAAAAGGAACAGTAACATCTCAGGCTTTCAGTCTACGGTGGTTTGAATACGGCTCTAGAAAACAAAAACATCCTCACGTCTTAGTGGTAGCTACAAATTATAAAATTACTGTAACGTATTTCATTTGGAAATAAACAGTTGGGGATTAGTTGACTAATTCCTCCCGAGAGGAATTAGTGCTGGTGAAAGGCATGGGATTATTAAATATAGGTACTGAATGTACTTTACAAGGAGCTTGGCTGCAGTAAAGGCTTGCAAACCTACGGTCAGGATGTCTGGGCTGGCTCCACTTACCCAACACACACCACCACTGAATTGGTCTTCCCACAGAAATAGCGGCACGTTCTTTCGTAGGCCCCTATCAAACAGAATAGTTCACTGGAATTATAACTTCCTTTAAAAATAAACGGAATGAAAATATTCTTATCTCTGTTGCGTGGCTAATGCTACACAACATGTGTAGCACGTGGCATGGTCTGATCTGGGCGTTGCTCACCATTTCCTTACAGCTGCGAGAATCTTCTGGCTGGTAAGAAACCCTGAATTTAAACCAATGCATTGTTTTGATCCCCTCTTTGAAAAGTTGCAGAGAGCACCACTACTGCCACTTTTAAAGTGATTTTAAAGGGGAGAAGTTGTTTAAAAAAAAAAAACCAACAAAAAAACTTGCTAAGTCCAGTACAAGAATTTTTCTTGTGCATGAGGCACTATCTCATCTCTTTCCCATTCAAATTCCAAAATGTGTTTTGTCCTTGTTTTTCCACTATAAAGACATGCAGCACCATACATACATACAAACTTGCACACACTTGTCAACAAAAAATGGGTGCTTTAAGTAAGAAATAAAATTCTAATGAGATTTTCAACTTTTCTCATAAGCATGAAGAGGAAGGAAGAAAATAGTATTAAAAATTATCAGAGAACATTCTAGATGCACAATCTATATAAAGACAATTTAACATGATGCCTGTTGCATGTAAGTAAATGGATTCTGCTGTCCTGAAATTAATTTTTTTTTATTTATAATGCTAAACCTGCTAACTCTTGTAATTTAAGATATACTGTATCAGATAGAAACTCTGTGGTGTGTGGTTGTGGAGTCTCTCTCACTGGGGATATTCCAGAGCCGTCTGGACACAATCCTGTGCCCTGTGCTGTGGGATGGCCCTACTGGAGGAGGGAGGTGGGAGCAGATGACCCGCTGTGGTCCCCTCCAGCCTGACCTATTCTGGATGCTGCATGTAGTTATAGCTCGTATTATTTATATTACTTACGGATACTTCCAAACTGGCCAACTCCTCCATGAAAATAAAGGATTCCCCTTCTTTGGCTATTGTTTGATGTTTTTGGCTCGTAAATTCTCACTTCAACCCTTTCAAACCTTAAGTCCTTGATGCAAAGATGTGTATCTTTACATAGTGGTATTGCTGGTATTGCATCCATCAGAACCCTGAGGAGATGGATCTCTGAGATGATACCTACTTTGTCCAAAAATGTTGCCTGGTGATAAAAAAAACCACAAATTAGTGCAAATTTCTACCTAACCTGGAGATTGATAATGAAAAATTTTAAACTCCATGGTCAATTCAGTAGGAAAACAGTCAAACTATTAATAGTAGATAAAAAGTGTCAAATACTCCACCTTGTCAGGTGTTTCAGTAGCCATGTGCCTGAACAAAATAAGGACAGTGTAGTTACAGTATTTTAAACTTTAGCTTTGGATGAAGAAATGTAGCCAATACTTTTGTTTCCCAAACGCACACTGCTTTTAAACTTGCAGGAAAAAAAATCCATAGCATCTCCCACAGCTGTCCTCCTGACCAAGAACAGATTTGAACCCTTGCTTGATCTTCTCACAGCCCACTGATTCTTACTTGGACTAAGGTTCTTATGTCACTCTGGGCTCATCTACTCCATTGCATCTGCATGGCTTTAAGCTGTTTCCCTTGTAGCCTGCTCCAGTCTATTCCTGCTCAAGATGAAAATTATGAGGCAATATCACTGTATTTCCACTATTTTGGATTCAATTTTGCACTGCTTCCACAGCAGACTTTTCTAATGAGTAATTTAATTTGTTGTGCTGCCGTTATTCATGCATATGCATTTCAAGGAGAGTTATACATATCAAGGTCTACGCTGCATGGATCTTAAAAACCTGCCCTTATGGTTTTCACCTCGTATTTCACAGACCTCATATAGCTCAGTACCATGGTCCTGTTAAATTTGGTGTAGGTATCCTATTTTAGGCCCTCTGAAGAACTGATCCCATACACAGGAAAGATGGTCTTGTGGCAAAGTTTTAGTCTCATATTGGTTCCTTCTACAGAACTCCTGGTCTGTGTCCATGGGAAAAAAACTTTATTCTTCAATTTTCCTCTGGTACTCTCTTTCCTCACACTAAGACTTTTGTAACAGTAACAGTTAAACCTGCAGTTAGCTATAGCTGTATGGAATATGGAGATCATCTTTGTCTTGAAAATCCTAAAAGGTGTCCTAGGCAACCTTACCAACCACAGTGTTTGGTGGTGTGTTTTGCCCCAGCTGAAGACTGGATATACTCGTAAACTTTAATTTTCCATGCAGTTTTGACATCATGGATTGTCAGCTCTTGAAAGAATTTAGCACAAGTAATTTGCCCAACAGCCACAGCAGGAGTTGCTACATTACTTGAACTCTACTTGCATTTAAACTTTGGTTTAACCCTCCATTAATGTCCTTATCTCTCTGCTCCTTTCAGGTGGTGTGTGACAGTGCTTGTGCTTGGCCTCTCTCTGGCCAGCAGAAAGGATTCAAAATTGTAAGATCAGAAGTTAAAAACTACATAAATTTCTAAATTCTGCTGTTTCACTTTTAACAAATGAATTACACAAAGATAAAACTTTGATGGATAAAGAGTAATCACACAATGTTTAGAAAATGTGGATGTTTATACACTGTATAATACTTGTAAGAAAATTAACTTTGACTTCAATTCCTATCTTATTTTACTGGTTTTCTGTCGAAGCAGTGTTGAGGTCTGGGTGTGGCACCAGAGACATGATGAGTCATCTTGAGAGCTCACTGACTTCAAACAAAACTTACTAAGTAATGGGGCAGGCAAAAAAAGATAGACATTAGAACATAGAATTGAAGTGAAATGTAATGCACAAGCCAAAGAGACTGAACGGGTTTTTTCACAATTTAAACAACTAAAAGAAGCTTGGTTTAGGTATCACAGAAGGGTTTTTAAAATGACTGGGGCAACAGTTAATTCTGGACAGTATGATTGATGAAACAGAAAGACAAGTCCATGTCATGTTTTAATTTTGAAAAGAAACAAGGATGAACAGTGAGGAAGGATCAAAAATGTGCCAAAAACAATGACACAGAAAGTCACTTTAGATATTACGTGTACTGTCTCAAAAAAGAAAGTTGTTTAGGCATATTGAAAGGCAAATGATGATGAATGTGGCAGCTCTCTTCAGATGGCTCAGGAGGAGAGTGACAGGGTTGTAGGAGAGAGCTGAGATAACCGACGTCATTTAGCCGCTCACTCTGTAAGTGAGCATGGTGTTACACAGAGCAGAAATTCCACATACACAGGGCAAGTTACCTTCTAAGCCTTCCAGCACTGCCTTGAGGCAGCACGTATGAAAAGCTAGAACAGAGGCCGTCAGAAAAAAACTGGGAATTGCAGTCTGCCCAATTTTATTTTTCAAAAATATTGCCTTTGGTGCTGGATAGCAAACAGTGGAGTCTGTTATGCCCAGCACAGCTGAAGGAACCTGCTTAAACCACCTAATCAGTCCAGTTGCATGTTTGCAATTCATTTAAACATTGATTCTAAAAAACATCACCAAACCATTATCCCTCTAACAGAAATAGAATTAAAAACTCAATCTTTAATTAAGTTTTACTTACCAGACCAAGCCCAAAGTTCACGAAGTAATGAAGAACATAAAGCTTTTGGCGCTCACTGATTCCATGAGGAATTTCTGCTTTGGGGTGTTCATAATAGAAAGCAATTGCCACAATACCAATCAAAACAGTGAGAAAAATGGCCAGGAGAAGTTCCATCTTGCCGTGCTGGTAGGAGCCCAAGAAGGAACCAGCTGTGGCGTCCTCCCTCTTTTTCAGACTTTCGGATTTCTGACATTAAAGGCATAGGATTAGCTGTTCTCGTCATAGCTCATAATCCAGCTTTTAACAATGCCAATAGGAAGATGAAAACATGTGGTAACCCAACCATACAATTAGACAGGAACAACTGTGGGAGAGGCTTGCATAAGTGGTTTTCACGTTTGCAGGAACAAGCCATGCCCATCACAGCAGACCTGTGACTTGATGAATGATTGTAGTATCAGTTTACAAGAAGACAAAAACTTGTTCTGTCTCTCTTTTTTTGATTACAGGCAAGTCTTTATTATTTGTGAGTTCTCATGCAGCATTTCTTGGTCATCATCTTCCAAGCTGCTTAGATTCTTGCTTTATTGTGCCTCCATGCCTTACTTTTTCAGACTGTTATTGAAATCAAGGCTCAGTGTCACAAACATGTTTCATCACCTGTGATGGCAGATTTTGGACGCTGCTGTGCTATTGCACCTTTGAGTCCAGTGGCGCCAGAGGCAGCTGCAGCCTGGTCTGAGAGCTGTTCTTGCCTCATCCTGCTCAATGGCTCTTCTCCTGCACCAGCTGCTGTGTTTCCTTGGCTTTTTGGGTTTTTTATCTGCCTCTTGGTTGAGCCTGACAGTGCTGCAGCCTCTGTCTTCCCAGGAAGATATTATGTACAGATGTCATTCCAGGTAGAAATACGATTCCAGCTGGTCAAAACTAGACTTGAAATTCATGGTTTCAGGGCTGGTAGCACTGACTAGACATCAGCAGCCCACTCTTTTCTGTGGTGAGCTTTAGGACCTTCCTCTGGAGCTAACATTTTTCCATACACAAATAATTAAAGATATGGTTTAACCCGAAGCAAAAAAAAATCGGTAAAGCACAGCTTATGTGATGTCACCTTTGGGAACAGTGTGTTTTTGGCAGTCTGCTCAGACTTTGAAGGCAGAAGATTCTCATTCTGAAAAATCACAGTGTGGGTAAAATAAGTGTGTAAAATTTTTCTTAAATAATAATAAAATAAGATTGGGATGAGCTGACCTTGAATTGTGTAATAACATGAAACTAAAGACAGAGAAGCCCAGGGCTTCAGCATGCATAGTCCGTGACCTGCATAGGAATTGGCTCAGGCTTGATAGCTGACTTCAGAAATTGTTTAGAATAAACAGGGTGGAGCTTCGTTTTTGAGTCTGGTGTTACACTTTCTGAGAAGCAGCTGATTCCATGATCTGCTCTCTGTGGCCAAACTGTTTCTTCATTTTATCCAACAACTCTTTGTGGATTTTCATTTCCCAATGTCCCCATGCATCTCCCTCCCTTGCCAGAAGGTTATTTATATGTTGAGTGTAAAATCAGATTCCTTTTTGTTTATCCTTCTTTATGGCATTTGATGCCCATCTTGATAAGGTGTTTTGGCAAAAGGCACATTGCCTGGGGATTGGGACACTCTTGGGAAATGGCAATGGTGAATTCAAACCCATCAGGGCAGAGGTGCACAGAGGGTTCCTCTTTCTTACAGCTCAGACAAGAGCACTGGGAGATACTGTTGCACAAAACACGATTGCAGCTCCCTTCTTCAGCGCTTAATAGTGAAAGTAATTAACTGGGATATGCCAAACTCTGCAATCCCAGTGGCTGATGTGTGGTCTAAGTGCACCTACCAGATCTGGCCCCTCTGGGGATCTAAGAAGGCTCTTGACACCTCTGACAGATGCTTTGTATTGCAGTTCTTACCACCTATTGTTCTTCTGCGTTCTAAATCCTTTTGGTGCCAGTTCACCAACAGCTGGTAGGTCTTGGACTCGTTTGGGCACGTTGACATCACAGCACCCACAGGGGCTCCACACAAAGACTGGATGTGCTGCAAGCTTTCAAAGAAACAAACTAGTTGGTTTCTGAAGTAATAATGTGGTTTTTTCCTTTGGGCGTTGCAGGTACAGAGTAGTACTTAATGCTTTGTAAGCTTAGTCTCAGCAATTCACAAGCTTGAGGCCCAGGATGGAGAAAAACATTCCCTAAATAATCTTTCAAAGAAATGCTCTCTCTAGCTTGTGATAATTTTTTAACCTTGTCTCTGCTCCTGTGAGAAAGACCAGAGGATAGACCAGGCTAAAGCCCTATTTTCTCCTACACCAGGGACTCCCTTTCTTATTAATTTCTAGTGAAAAGCTTAATGTCCAGCCCTGAAATCTTGTCATTCCTTGTTCTTCTTCTGTGGCATGGGTGTACATGCAAGGGGAGAGACTGAGCCAGGTGAACAGATGTAAAACATTGCCTGCCTCTGGTTCACGGTGCTGATTAGCTGACAACAGGAACTCACTGTGAATGGAAGCCTGCACTGGGATACTGGGAAACATTCCAGAGAAAGTGCTGCATAACCCAAGAAGCTCCTTTTGGGTTCTGCAGAGCATGAGAGCCATCTGGTGCTGGAAGCCTGAACTTGAACCGGAGCGGGACTTGTCAGTCCCCACTCTCTGGCTGCATAGTTCCTTGTGGAATGACATTGGTGTCCATAATTCTGTAGGTGGCATTGACTGTCATTATGTTTTGTACTTGATTTTTTTTAATTTGTACTTGAAAATGTCACGCTTTGGGGACTATAAGAATGTCCTCAAACAATCTGTCATAGCAATGCAAGACATGTAGCAGATCTGTAATTAATTAAATTAAAATAAAGTACAGGAAGTTCCATGGAGACAGTTAAATAGTGTGATTTCTTAAAGTTTAGAAAATCAGGGAGTCATGATTACAAGGAGTACATCATTTCAGCCCTTGCTGTTCTCTGCTTGCCCATCTGCACTCAGTGGTTATAACCAATGATTAAAACGTGTGTTCAAGAGAACTAATAATGCTGCTGACATATTATAAAGCTAAATTTGTTATTATTTGTAGTAAATTAAAGACAATGGATAAAGGGTCATGGCAAAATCTCAGGAGTAGATCAGTGTCAAGTTTGGACATGGACTGATAAATGAGGGGTGACTCCAGAGACTGATAAAGGAGAGAAAACAAGTATTGGGTAGCTGAACTGACAAGGAGTGTAACGCGGCACTGAACTGCGTGTAAAACGGCATGAAATCGTCTGTGCCCACCTCATAACTTACAAAATACAAGGTGGAATTGTACAGACCTCCTCACTTCTGGCACTTGCCAACCTTCTCCATCTTCTCCAATATTATTCAACTTCTTGCAAGGCTTCTATAGCAGATACAGACTCTGCTGGCCCAGCTTCAGCTACCAGTGTGTGAGCTGGTAACCCAGCCTTTGTCTTCGTCACCAAGGCAGATCCTGAAGTCCTCAAAGAGTGGAACATTTGGAACTATCACATTATTTACCCCTGCAAGCATTTCTTTGCTTAAAAAACAAATTGCTGTGCCTACAGCAGGAAAAATGAAACAAATAAACTCTCTGTTGTGTCAACAGAGCATGAAGAAATGTAATTTCATTTTGCTGAGAGGGACTGGAGAATGAGAACCCTCAAGTAGAGACTTGTTGCTGCAGAGATGTGAACCAAATCACCTGTCACCAGCATTCATTAACATGGTGACAACACGGAGCATTCAGCCCACTGTCTTCTTCCTACTCACCTTTTGTCTGGCAGAGAGTAGACACATACTAACCTCTTTCCACAGTTGAGTGTGCATGGATGTTACAAAGGCAAGGTGGTTGCACAATTAAACATTTTACAATTCCTAGGCGTTGCACGTCAGCTATTTTGCTATGCAATGGCTGTATCTTTGGCATCTCTGTTTAGCAAGAGTGGATCTCTCCTAATAAGCAATATGACAATTACAGCAATATTAAAATTGAGCTCAGATTTTTCTTTGGCTTTGGATATCCACAGAAATTACTTTGGCAGGTTCCATGCTATTTACATCCTTTCTCCCAGAAGCCAGGTAAGCTGAATACAACCAAATGCTGGTCTGAAAGGAACTTTCTAGAATATAATTTAGAGGATACTCAGTTACTTTTGAGCAGTTCTCCCTCACTTCACCTCTGTTGCAGTCTCAGGTACCTCCTGGTACCCATCTCGTGCAGCGTGTGAGCTGTACCAACCTACCTGTCCTCCATTTCCCCTTAAAATCAGGTTTGTAAGTACACCCAGTTCCTTCCTTCAGATTTTACACAAAAATGCAAAGCTGTTGTTTGTCTGTACACACACTCTGATGGTGATTACTACTCACCCCTGAAGTAGGGAAGGAATCTCCACTCTCCAGAGGTATTGCCATGCTGATTTTGGGGGCACTAGGTGGGCGTGTGCGTGCACATGGCTAATTACTCACACATTGCATGCATTTTTTACTTGCACATTTAGAATGTTTTTTGTTATGGTGAGCTTTTATTCTTTGACATATGAAGAGAACAAAAATTCTTATAATGCAAGAAGGGAACAGCAAAGCAAGCTTACAAAAAACCTCTAAACATCACGTTCCTAAGTAATAGCAAGTAAAAATCAGAATTCAGCAGACCATGCTAATGTCATAAGTCCTTGCCCTGATTCTAATTGACAAATAGCTAGTAAATAGTTAATTGAATAATTTAATTGGATCACACTCTTTCTAAATACCAGTGCACTGTATGCAAGAAAATGATTTAATAGCCTTTTATAAAGTCTACAGCGTGGTTCATCATTGTACTTGATGATGGGAAAGAGAAAATGCCATATCCAAAAAATCCCAGTGCACTGTGAAAGCCCTTTTCCACGTGGTGCCAGGTCACGCGTACGTTGTTGTCCTCTAAGCGTTTCTTGTATAACAGCGCATCATCCCTGAGCACGTCGTGCTCACAGGTGACAATACAAGTGTCAGGGAGGCCACAAAGAACAGCATCCTCTGCCAGCAGCGGGGAGACCCAGGGCTCAAACAGTTCTTGCACTTCTTCATAGACTTGAGGTAAAAACAAAGTGGGGAGCGGTGGTTTATAGCCCAGTTTAAACACGTCTGGAATAAGATCTGGATTTATCCATTTCCTGTATTTCAAATTTATACTCTCAGGAACATGAGAACCAGCCAGAATTGGTTCCTTCAGGGAGCAATCCTTATTCAGGTATTTGAGAATAAAATGGACTGTGCGCTCCCGGGTCAGGAAGGCAACGGCAGCATTTTTCTGGTGAGATGGCAGATGGAAGTTCAGTGCTTGGAGAAATGGATAGATCAGCACCTGGGCACGGACCTTTGGGATATCTGTCCTATGCCCTAGTTCTTGGCAAACACTGGCAGTGTAAGTGCCCCCTACACTGTCCCCACAAACAAGAATCCGAGCAGGATCCACCCCGTAGGTCTCTGCAGTCTTCAGGAAGTGCACGGTAGCAGAGAGACATTCCAGAGTTTGGGCTGGATACTTGTGTTCAGGTGCTAAATGATACCTGAGAGGTAGAAAAGGCAGCTGGTGTTACACATTGCTGAGTGTCTCATCTGTAATACATCCCATTCAAAAACTCCGCCAAAGCAATATTAATTATATCATTAATTATATCTAGTTTAAAGTTTTTACATGCTGAAGTAAACCAGAACAACTTTCCCTCCCTTTCCTTCTCAATACCAATTCGTCTCAATTTAATAAAATCCCTTAATAACACACTTTTTCATGGAAGAATTTGTTGGAAATTAAGGTTTCTTTATACCATCACCTATTTTCCATAATCAAAACATCTTTATAAGAAGCAGTGTTCCATGCTGGTTTTAAAAATTACTAAATTTTAGACTCATTATTTACTCTGTAAAATCATCCCAGATGGTTTTAAATATTCCCCTCAAATACTCAAGTCTGATACTTGGCTTATAATTTCTTATTATCAAACAAAGGTAATGATTTCTGTGGTGATAGTGATGTCCAATGAACAAGCCTGTAACTCTAACCCAGGACCAGGTATTCCCATTGCCATTCCATGGCAGACGCTTCATCCCACACAACAGCAGTGTGGGGAAGACAGCACTAGAGCTCAGTTTCTCTTCTTATATTCAAAAAAATGTAAGTTCAGGGTTGTGTGGGAAGGAGGGGGAAAGCAGCAGAATTCTCTGATTCTGGGATTAGCACTGGTTGGATATCACTTACCCAACAGACACAACCACTGAATCAGATTTTCTGGCTATGTACCGGCATATTCTTTCATGACTTCCTGAAAAAGCAAATGTTGGTGATGTAATTAACATCTTAGAAAACTTCAGTCAATATTGTCCCTTATATTTTTATGACATATTACCATGATAGCTTGTTGGCCCGTTGCCTGTTTAGTGAGTATCCAGCTTTTCTTTAGGATAAAAATAATCTAGACTTTTGGTCATCAAGACTCACTGTGTAGTTAATACATTTAGAGAGACCATTGATCTGTGTGGAAAATAAGGAATTATAATAATCTGATTACTACTGTTAGAGGATGGGTAGTGGTTTTAAACTGAGAGAGGATAGAATTCATTTGTATGTAAGGAACACATTTTTATTATGAGGGTGGTGAGGCCCTGGCACTGGTTGCCCAGGGAAGCTGTGGCTGCCCCATCCCTGAAAGTGTCCAAGGCCAGGCTGGACGGGGCTTAGAGCACCCTGGGATAGTGGAAGGTGTCCCTGCCCATGCTGTGGGGTGAAACAAGATTGTATTTGAGGTCACTTCCACCCAAACCATTTTATGATCCTAATGGTTCTATGATAAAGAGTGCTCTATCTTATACAAAATAATTTAAATACTAAATAAGTGCAGATTTGAGAGTTTAAAAAGCAAAAATAAGCACTAAGTGCTTTCTATCTCCAGTCTCTCAAACTAAGCTTCAGTCACTTCTTAAGGTCAGGAGTTTTTAAAAATAGGCAGTTAACAATGCTAAATAGTCACATTTTCTCTTTCAGTTCCTTACTGATGCTTCCAAAAATGCCACATCCTCCATGGATTAAGATGACTCCTCTCCGTTTGCTTGCAGATGGTTCTCTTGGGAGGTAAATTCTCACGGGTACCCCATCAAAATGCAGATCCTTAATGAAGAGCTGGGAATCCAGGCATGTCGGGAGTCCGTCCGTGATCAGCCTGATGAGTGTGTGCTCCCCAACAATGCCCAAGCTGTTGAACTTCTTTGACTAGATAGATAGAACAGGACAAACGAGAAAATGCTATAGGGAATCCAAGTCCTCGCACTCTGTAAAGGCCACAAGCTACTTTTTCCTACACTGTCTTTAGCATAATTGGGTTGGTTATTTGCTAGTTTTTAGGATTCCCACAAATAACTGTCTTTGGGATTTAAGTTAAGAACATGAAAATTTACACCTTCAAGATTGCAGGAGGAATGTTGTAATACTTGTTCCATTAAATGTCTTATATATATACCTTCTAGTTCCTGTGATCTGGATTTACCACAACTAACAGGCTTTTGCTCAGGTGTGGAAGTTGGGAGTCCTGAGCCTCCTTTCCTAATGACTGAGTAGAAACAGGCATTTTTTGAGGATGGTTCCAATTCTGGGTGTGTTAAATCATGCTCTGGAAGTGTCTGTTCATCTTCATGGATTATAAACTGTACTTCAGATGCCTCAGTTACAATATTCAAGGTTAGGTGAGATAAAAATGTCCCTCTCATGAAAGGAATATCATACTGGGGGAAAAAACCACAGACCAGTCTGTGGGCAAGACTGGGTGACTTAACGGTGTTGGGTCATCTCCCTGCCATGGGGTCAGTGAGAACAAGCTGTAAGAAAATCATTGTGTCTATCATCATTACTCAGGGGCTGCTGGCCCAAGTGAGGTTCTGAATCTTATCTCCTCCTCTGTTAGTGAAGCCACTGCCTTTTCCAAGGTCTCACAGCTTTCATAAATGACTCTGCAGTCATTTTTTTACGTCTAATCAGCAAAAAACCAAATATTCTGAATACAGGGAAGGTTTGTTAAATGTGTCAAAACATTTCCTTATCCAAGGCCAGTCAACTGCTGATAATTAAGAAGCTGTGTGTACCTTCTGGTTGAAGGTACATTCTTACTGGTGCCGCAGCTGGTGCTGCTAAGACACTGCAAGTAATGTGGAAGAAAAGCAGAAAAGACTGTCCTGTATTGTGGAAAATGAGGTTTTTACAGGAGCATACAGCACAGACACATCACTGGCAGTGATGGCAGAGGTTGATGGCACAGAAAGAGCAGCGTTCATCAGGATGAGCAGCATAAGTGAATTGCACATGTCATACACAAAGCATTATGCACTTAAGAAGAAACTGTGAAGTCATTATTGTGAGGGCTGCTCCTCTGAGCAAAAACATAAACCAGAAATTCACCCAAAGTACCAGCAGATGCCTAAAGGCTTTTGAAAGAAAAATAGGTATTGAGTGGATTCAGTGCACAGCAAGTGGTGAAATGCATCTTTATTCAGAAAAAGGATGCTGAAGCTTAGGGAACATATTATCAATGAAGAGAGCATATGCACTTATTCCATAACACACACTTAAAAACTGTGAAAATGGGTTAAAAGTGTCACCTGAAAGAATCTTTTCATCCACCAAGTAGGGAAGTTAGAGAATTTAATAACATTGTCCTATTATAATATTACTGTCATATTATTACATTAAGTTTATATATAAACACAAAGAGCAGTGTGAGATATGCAAGGACAGCAGCATCTTCTTTCATGGCAGACAAGGCATAAAAATACCACTGGAGAATCAGGGACAACCACTGGATTTGGTGAATGCTGCTGTGTCAGTTCAAGCAACCCACCTAAGTCTTTAATAGATGGTAATGGCCCGAATCACATCTCAGGATGTGGGCCCAAGTTCCTGTGTTCTTTCTGTATAACTGGGGATTAGAGAATTGAGGTGAGCTTCATACAAACATCAAAGAAACCACTCTGATTTTCCTGCAGGCTTTCTTTTGACATGTTACGTGCCAGACATGAGAGGGCTTAGGCTGCTCCTACATACTCCTGTTGCCTACTTTGAAGCTTTTTGGGTGAAAGCTGTTTCTTTCTGTGATGGCAAAGCCCACAGCACAGTGAGTCTGGCTTACAGGTACTTAGATAATCAGTGATAACAGGCCTAAACCTGCTTTGGCTAGAGGTTCAATTAGATGCCTTCTGGAGGTGTCTTCCAACCTACCTGATTCTATGATATTTAACTAATACTCTGTAATTCAGTCACTGCAAAGTAAGAACAGAATCAAGGGTAAGAAAATTACTGCAGATAGCTCAGAATTTAGGCAATTGCCTTACATATATCACAGTGCATTGAGACATAGAAATTTGGGTTATTATTATTCATGAAAATTATATCCACAGCCCTCCGGTCATCCACAGGACCAGTCATTTCATTACTGAAATACACAATTGCAGCATAAGAATGGATATCTCAGTATTAATAGAACTCACCTCATCCTGGCTGCTTTATGTATGGAAATATAAACCAAATCAACCTTTGGCCTTTAAATCTGTGTTACTGTGTGCTTCCCATTAGATGTAGTTGCGATATTTAGATGCATATCTTCATACTCAAGTCTTGCCTTTTCTGAAAAGCCCAGTATCCCAGAGCATGCTAAACTCACCAGAATTTCCAGCAGAGTGTACACACAGTGATAAAGGCGGAGCTTTGCCGGCTGGTCAACATCAGGAGGAATCTCTCCCTTGAAGAAATTATGATCAGTTGCAGTTAAAACCAGCAATACAAAAGCAACTAACATTCCTGCTATTAAAACCAGAATATAATAGGATTCCATTGTTCTTTGGTGGGAATAATTAGACACTGTTTGATATGATTCTGTCAGCTTTTATATCCTCCAGCCTGATTCCACATTTGCATATCAAATGCCCCCGCCCCTTCTCCTTCAGGCAGGGCTGGCAGGTGCTGGAAGCCGGCAAACATCCGGCTGTGACAACGGCACCTGGCCTGATTCAAGCTCATACATAGCACAATCACTTCCAGGAAATGCCATTCTTTTGTATATTCCAAAACTGCAAATGGGCTTTATTTCTTATCCGCTTTATGGGCCTGAAAAGCTCTCTGGGATGTTTTGCAAGTGTACCAGTGAGTGTCTAAGAGCCTATGGAAGAGTGGCTCCAGCCTCCATGGTCAGGAATTGTAGTGGTTCTGCTCTTAGAATAGGTCTGGAGGATGATTCCAAGGCTTTTTGCTTAGTGCTGATCTTTTGCCCTGCTCACTTTCTGAGGCAGACAGCTGGCCAGAACAGATAGAACAGGCATTCTGAACTCAGTCTCAAGGGATTTTGCTTTTGGAGATCCACATAGACCTGTTAGTAATTTGGCAGCTCCCAGCCTGAGTGTGCAGCAAGGGGCTCTGTGCTCACCAACGGTGCAGTGCTAGCACAGGGAAACTTCTCCTTGACTTGGAGAATTTTGGCCTTAACCCTTTGTGCTGATTCTTTCCAAAGAAAAGATTTTGATATCTTTACAGCTCCATATTTTGCTGTTTTCCAAGACGACTCTGCATTATCCATGGTGGTAATTCAGGTGTGATCAGAGCTTGCGGTATTCAAATGCTTGCACCAAAGGAGTGAAGGAATGAGTTACCAGGTGACAGTGAAGGAATGAGTTACCAGGTGTAACTCTGTATTTCTGTCCATCATGTCACTGGACAAAACTTGTTTGGGTAACATTAAAAAGCAAACAAGCATTACCTCAGCTTGACATAAGCAATACAACCTGTGTTTATCCTCTGAACATTGAAACATTTCTTCATCCCCACTAATCTCCCCAACATTCCATTTAAAAATCCTTATAAAAGCTTGTAATCGTGGCCATAGAAGAGAAATACTCCTTTTTATGAGCCATAGGATTCTGCATTTGGCTAACCAACCTGCAGTGTATTTCCTCAGATAGTGAGATCTTCACTGAAAAAAAGTGAGTCTTTTCCACATTTTCTTACACAGTTTGAAAAAGCAGAATATATCTGCTTAGAAAAATCCCATTGATACAAAATAAGCATTACAGCAAAGAGCAAGAAACTTCAATGTGAATTAGTCAGTGGGGTAAAAAAATATTTAGCTGTGTGGAATGAGTAAACAAGATGAGTCATAAGAGATAAAGTACTGGATGGTAAGAGTAACCAGACTGGATTCTTAAGAGAACAGGTCTAATCCTTAACTTCAGGGGAGGTCAGCAAGTACAGATGATTTAATTATGTGGTTTAAAATTGAGATAGATAGATAGATAGATAGATAGATAGATAGATAGATAGATGTTAAGGATAAGAAGATCATGAAATCCATGCTAGTTATAACATGGAACTCTCAGCTTAGCTCAGCAGGCCTGGGCCTTGTCATCACAGTCATCTTCCCAGTTCTGATGCAAATGAACTGACTAAGCTGGGGAATAATGGATCTCTTCCATCACTGAGGTGCAGGACACTTCACTGGGCCCCTCCCAACCCTGCTCTATCCAGACCTTTGGGGGTAGACTAAACTGAATGATTTTAAAAAAACAAAACAACATAAACTAAAGCATACTTTTATATTCTGAGAAGTAATATCTAGGTTGGGGTTTATTGATTTTAGTGGACCTTATTTCCCCACATCAATTCATGCATCTGACCCATCCTAACCTCCCAGTCAAAATAATTTGCCTTTGATACCACCATTCTCTTCCTAATATTATTCTTCTTTTTTACTTCCTTTGTAAAACTGCCAAGTTTGAAGAAACTTTGGACAGTCAGAGGCCTTGAATTTTTTCTGCTCAGTATGTATTAGTGAACCTCTCCCTCTGAAAAGAATTTACAGCTGCATGTAAGGAATTCTTTTAAAAAGACATTGTTAGAAGGAGTTCAGGGAACATTTTATCCTGAGATTTCCTTCCTAAGCTAGTTTACAAGTTTCCAGTGCAAACTTGTTACAGGAATTAGCTTGCTGTTCAGTTTTTGTCAAAATCGATGGTTTAGTAGGATTTCAGGACTTTTCTCTAATTTTGAGAGCCTTAAAGATGTAATTCTTCTGTTTCCACAGTTCCTTGTATGTCTTAGAAGTTTTGGCAGGACTGAGGAGTTAGAAGGAATGGGTAAATATTGACTGGCCTAAAAGTGAGTAAAGGCACCAAAAGAGAAGGTGAGTCCATAAGGTTAACAAACATGGTCACTCCATTCCTCCTCACATGTGGTATTTTTGCATTGTTCTCTCGTCAATAGGAAGAAGCAGCCTAAGAGATTGAGACATCTGGCTTCTGATCAGAGATAGGTGAGGAAAAGCAAGGGAATTTACTACAAATAACAAACTAACATGTACGAAAACCACTCAGCAAGTGGAGCAAGTACCACATTGGTGATGTTGCATTCCTTTGAATTCCAGAGAGCCCCTATGTGTCCTGTGAAAACTTCTGCTTATAAAGACATTTTTACACTTCTTGAATCTAGAAAGGGATGCCACCTAGAATTTATAATTGCTCAGTAAGACATTTTTATATCTTTACTCAGGATGCTGCTTTGTTGTGAGACCCTGGGAAAGCCCTAAGACGTTGAAATGCAGCTTTTTGTAAAAGGCCTGACACAGAGTCTTTGCTGTCAGGCTGGAAGTTATCCAGAAACCCGGTTCCTTTGAGCTTAGTCCATGGCAAAACTCCACTTAGAAGGCAACAGTATCACTCTTAATACTTCATAGCATATAGGAAGACAGTGTGAAATCACAGAACCACTGGGACACATTTCAAATGGAAAATGTGAACACGAGGGGAGAATGAAATCAAGAAGCACAAAAATTTAGCTCTTGATTTATCCAAATCTGGCAGCAGTACTTCATCTAACAAAAACCAGATCACTTTGGCAAGAGGTTTTCCTTTTTAAAGAAGGTTGTAGTTTTATTCTGTGATCATGATAGATTGTCTATGATCAAGAACCCTTCACTGATGTAAAAAAATGGTATTACTTGACACCGTAGTCACACAGACTTTCCATTGTGGAACTGCTACTCTGTGTTTCCAGGCTTGTACTGTATCTATCTGAGTGGGGGTTTTTAAGTTGAAAACACAGAATTTTTAGCCCAAATGACTTTCAGACGTGCCTCAAGCATGGTTTTAATTTCCAGCTCATTTTCCTTTCAAAAGTTCTTGCAGTTTAGCAACCTCATTTGCACAAACAGCCAAGCCTGGTGGGAACTTGGCTGCAAAGGCTTTATGAACACAGTTCTTTCTGCCTGTAAATACAGGTGTAACGTGAACTGCGAGCATTCAGACACTGCCTGAGCCTCTGCATAGATCCAGGCAACATCGTTCTGCAAAAATGGACCTTTGTCATGTAAGTGATGTGTATAGAGAGTGTATCAACTTGTTTTGGAGGTGAATGTGCTTTTCACTGCTGTTTTTTCCTTCAAGCCACCACAAGTCAGAAAAAAACCTGGTTTCTATGACTCTTATTGAGAATATGAGCAAATCTACACTAAGTACAGTCCAAAAGCTGCACAAGTACAAACCCAGAAATCTAAACTGACAAATGGAAGCCAAAACTGGCTTGAGTTACCACTGAAATATGTTACATAGAATCATAGAATATCCCAAGTTGGAAAACATCTATAGGGATCACGAAGGTCCAACTCCTGCCCCTGCAGAGGACCATCCCAAGAATGCCACTGTGTGCCAGACAGCCTGAATACCTTCTTGCTCTTGTAAACTGGAATAAAACATAGTTAAAAATGCCATGAAAATGGCTTAAAAAAAGTTGTTGTGTTGGGTTGTTTTTTCAGTTTATACTTTGGTCTGAGTGTCTGTGTAGGAAACAAATGATTCAGTACTGTGCAACTGCTGAAAATGCAAAATGAATTCTGAAGCTGATGCAATTTCACAGAATTAACAGGCCTGCATAGGGAATGTTTCAGGGCACTGGTTTAGGACTTCTGAGTGGAAACATGGACAGGATTCACTTTGGGACAACTTTGAACTGACAATTAGAGAGAACTGCTGTGATGTGACAGATCCTGTTACCGTCAGAAAGGCACGTGCTGAGTGTCCCTTTGCACCTGCAGTATTGACAACACTTTGGATTGTCAGCCCCGTATGAAAGGGCAGTTTAGGGAGTCACACTAACAGAGATGGACTTTGTGAACAGAAGTTCAGGTTGGTTTTGTAAAGGTGACAGTTTGGGAAGAGACTTCTTGCCAAGAAAAAGAGCAGTGGCTGCTGTACAACAATCAGATGAAATTCCAGAATATTCCTTTTTTTCTACTTTTCGGAGTTGAACTGCAATTAAAAGGGACAATACCTCTAAAGTTCTAATGCTCTCACATACAGTATGTGTAGTATTCAAAGCTATTTGACTTTTTGGTTGAATTATGTGAATTTTAAAATAACTTGCATATAGTTTTTATTTACTACATGCAAGATGCAACAACTTCAGTTTTACTATAAATCTGCTTTTGCTTCTTGTTTTTATAGGTTTGTACAATGTTGTATCTACTAGTTTCTGCTGCTTCAAGGTAAGTCTAAGGCAGTAAAGAAGTAAAATAATTCATACTTTAATGAAATGTGAAGAGCAGGTTAGGGAAATGTTAAATATATAGAACTGTCTTTTAACTCCCAAACCAAATTTGATAGCAACTTTGTACATAGGTCAAAGTCATAGTGAATAAAAAAATCACTTCAAACACATACTTAGATTTTTATTCAAGCTGGAAATAGATACATGAAGTAAGTGTTCCACAGATTATTCCATTTCCCCTGCCTTCAAAGGACCTGCAAATGTTTTACATTAATAATGACTTTTCTTTTAAACCTAAACAAGTTAACTGTGCAGTATTGATGAGCTTTCTATTTTAAATGTGTCTGTGGTGCTTTAAGCATAAAGAGACTGAACACAGGAATCAAAAAAAACCAAATATACTTTGATGGAGTTCATATCCTTTCATTTTCAACACTGCTTCTTATTTCCGTACCACAAAGTTGCTATATTTGTTCCCAGTCCAGACATTGAGTCATTCCTATTTAAACCAGACACTGGCCTCTCTGGGTAATTTCTCTCTCCCCTCCAGAGCTGTTGGACTGAGAGGAAAATTGTAATGCCAGGTGCCTCCCCAAGCTGCATTTCTAGAGGTATTACTGTAAAAAACACACCGAGGTGCTAAACACTGCCAACAGGCCCTGGAAGTTCTCTGCTTGTTTCAGATGCAGCTGAGATAGGGAGCACTTACTGACTCTGACAGGATGTACAGAGTTTCCAGTCAGGATGCTTCATCTTCTCTTCAAGACCCTCTACACTGACACTTTGTGATTATGCAGTGACATGCCTCAAATGGCTTATTTCATATGAGGTAACCTAGCAGTTAAAGGTAAAAATTGTGCAAGTTTCTCTTCTCATTTCCTTTTCTTCTGTCCATTACAACTTCTGTGGAACTTTTAACAGAGCCAAAATTCAAGGATTTAGATATTTTTCATATTTTCTGTTAAAAAAAATCTATGTGTGATATAGCTGTTGAATGTGGGGGGCACTAGAAACTTGGCTGCCCTTCTTTTTGCCCACAAAAAGACCCCTGAACACTCTGTTCCCACATGACCACTTCGAATGCCTGTTTTCAAAAATACGTTTGATTCCAAAGAAGAAAAATGAGTTCATTTTTAAGGGGATTCAGAGTCCAAACTCGCCTCTCTCTCTCACAGATGCTTAGATTCAAACTTCCATCGAGGTGGTGTTTCAGCAACGAGATGTGAAAAAGTTTGAGAATGTCTTTAAATGCAATTTTCCCTTAATTCCAGTGTTTACCTCTAGATGGCTTCCCAGGATAGTGCGCCTGGCTCCAGATCTGAGTGAAGGCGTGGACTGGATTCATTTTGATGAATTCTAGTGATACCTGCAGATAGAAACCTGAATTTCTTTCCAGTCCAGCTGTGAAGACAATACTGTGAGATTCGATATCCTTGAGATCTTTTGATATCCTCAAAGCTTTTCATTTTAGGTTATTTCTGATTGCTGCCACAGCTCCTGGCTGGGCATGAAAGTGCAGTTAGAGCCTCCTCAGAAAAGCTTAATCTGTACAACTGAAATCATAACTTACCTGTCTAAGGCTTGGCAGTGCAAACAGCCAGGCTGGGGGAGCTGCTGTACCACACTTTGCCCTTTCCCCTGTTACCACAGAGTCTGGAGTGCTCTGGAGACCTTCTGGGGTTCCAACTATGCCCTTACGACTGGCCAAAAAAGTCTTGGAAGAAACCACACTTGGTTGAAGGGTGAGTCTCCCTGTGTCATTCAGAGCCTGCATTTTCACTGCCCACTGCTAAATCTCCGTTTTCAGCAATGCAAGCGTCTTCCTGAGTGGAAAATCCATGAGGTGTCATGTTGTCCAGAAAAACGCTGGTCCAGTGGTACTAGATATTGATGATTACCAGCCTAGGCTGGGTTCAGCTGGCAACCTAGGGCTGCCAGCAGCTTTGCCCTCCACACCAGCTGATCTTGGGCAAGCAGCTCCCTGTCAAAGCTCCGTGTGGCAGAGACAGCTCCCTTGAACTCAGCCTTAGCCCTGGCTCTTCCTGGAGCTGCTGTTCCCTGGGCTCAGGTCAGCCCAGGGCACCTTTCTGGTGCACGTAGGTGGAGGGAGGAGGCAGGGGCAGCCTGGCTTGGTGAGAGAGCACTTTGGTTCCAGCAGAGAGCCCAGCGTGGCATGCAGTGGGCCCAAGGCAGCATGAAGAGAGCCCAGGGCAACACGGAGCAAGCCCATAATGGCACGCAGCTAGCCCAGCGTGGCAGGAACCCAGCGTGGCAGGAGCCCAGCATGCCCACAGCAAGCCCAGGGTGCCCGCAGGTGGACCAAAGTACCTACATGCCCGGGGTACCCACAGCTGACCCAGCGTACCTGCAGGATGCCCGGCGTGCCTGCAGCGAGCCCAGGGTGCCTGCACTAGCCCGGGGCGCCCGCAGCTGGCCCAGGATGCCCGCAGGTGGCCCGGGGTGCCCGCAGCTGGCGCAGGATGCCCGCAGGCGGCCCGGGGTGCCCGCAGCTGGCCCGGGATGTCCGCAGCCGGCCCGGGGTGCCCGCAGGTGACGCGGGGTGCCCGCAGCTGGCCCGAGATGCCCGCAGCTAGCCCAGGAT
>WEKY01000673.1:402405-502962 GCA_013390045.1 Picathartes gymnocephalus
GGGTGCCCGCAGGTGGCAGCCCCGCCGAGCCGCAGCCAGCCGGTGGCGCGGCGGCGGCCGGCGGGGGAGGGCAGAGCCGCAGCCACTCCCAGGAACAGTAGTGAAATCGCCCCGACACTTTAACTGTCAATCAGGATTAATGGGGTATAAAACCTCCCCAGCGCCGCGGCCCTGAGCGGCGGAGACGGCAATAGGCAGGAATGAGTAAGAGCCAGAGCTGAACTAGTGCACGGCGCAATTCCTGCTCTCTGATCAGACGCTCCAAGTGAAAAAACCGGGAGAGGGGGCAGAGAGAGGCAGTGATCAGCTCGACCTTTGCAACCGGCTCAGGACAGAACGTCTATAGATATTTATAGATACTAAAACAAAAACAACAACCTCACCCTGAATAGAGCCTTTCTTAAAAAGAAGGTCCTGGCAATTCTGTCTTATTTAAGCAATTTCCTGAGTCTAAGAATAGAAATGAGCTGCCTGGAAGGCACTGCAGGCTGAAATTTGGAGACATAGGCTGCTTTATTTTATTTTTCTAAACATAAAAACCTTTCGTTTGGATACTGGATTTTTATGTGGGTCTTTGCAGCGGAGGGATGTATGGTTACTTTTAATTTTACTTTTTTTTTTTCATTTCTTTCAATTAAAAAAAAAGCTTGCCAGTGAAAAAGCAAGGAAGCCGTTTTACCTGCTTATGACAATCCCAGAGGACACCGATCAAGAAACAGGGGAGTGACTTGGTCTTCTGCACTACTTTACTCCTACCCCCATTTTTTTTTATTTTTTTTTTTTTTAGGGGGACAGAAGGATTCTTCCAGTCCAAGAACCTCTTGCCCCCACGTTTTGGGAGGGGGTTGAAGACTTGTCACCCATCTGGGGGTGCATGAAGGCTATTGCTTTTCTTTCTCTGTCACCTTGGTTTTGTGGAGGTTTGGAAGAGAACTTTGCCTGGGAGAAGAGGATGATGTGGAAGTGGCTGGGCGCCCTGCTGCTGTTCCCGGTGCAGATGGTGTATCTGGTGGTGAAAGCTGCCCTGTGCCTGCTGCTGCCGCCCAAGCTGCGAGATCTGTCCCGGGAGAATGTGCTGGTCACTGGCGGGGGCCGAGGCATCGGCCGGCACCTGGCCCGGGAATTCGCCAGGAGAGGAGCCAGGAAGGTGAGCAGGGAGGGGAGGGGGAGTGCCCACCTGCTGCTCTGCCAGGGAGCCCTGTTCCCCCACCTCTCGGTAGGATTGGTGGTGTAACTTGGAAGAGGTGAGAGAGGCTCTCGTTTTGCAGAACTGAGTCATTACATCAGTTACGTTTCAGAAGTTGCCCACTCCTCCATCTCTGCGTCCTGCCTTTCCCCATCCCATCTGGGAAAACGTGATGGTGAGAAAGGTCCCCCTTGTGAATCCCCCTCTGCTGACAAAGGGGAGGTTTTCGCCTCAGCCCAGGTTTCCTGTGGCAGGGGAAGGACAGCTGAGCGATTCCTATGCATGGAGCCAGTGCTCACTTCCACTGCTGTTTCCTGGGCTGCTTCCTGGCCCTGCTGGTCATGGGGAGCATGTACAGGGACCCCTCATCTATCAGTATCACATCCAGCCATATCACCCCAGAGGAGAGGTGGCTCTGGGACAGTGGGGAGAAGTGTTTCCTTTCACCCTGATGGGTTTCCCTTCATGAATTAATTTCTTGTGCTCCCTGAAGTCCCTTGTATTTCACTTTTGGGCAGCCCAGAGCTGTTCAAAGGGAAGATGAATGAGAACCCAGCAAGAAGAGCACAGCTTGAGTGGAAGCTGTGGGATTATTTGCACGTTTCCTCTAGGAGAGAAGCTGAGAGTGGCCGATCTGCACAGCAGCTCAGAAGTGCCAGTGTAGCCGGTGGGTCCATTTTCTTGCTCAGGAACTGAGCAACAAGGTGGTTTACCTTGAAACATTGTGGTTTTGTATGGTATGTCCCTGTGTGAGAATCAGTGAGGGTTACAGAAACACACATCCCTGAAATGAGTCTTAGGATGGAAAGTTTCATCTGCCCCTTTATTGGTAATTGAGGGGAGGACTGGTGAAATTAGACAGCTGCACAAATACTTCTCTGTGTGAGAGGATGAATGAAAGTAAATAGAGAAGAAAGGAGAGGAAAAATACAGAATGAGAGGCTATTTAAAGAAAAAAATTGGATTTAGTTCAGGATAGTGTTTTGTCACTTCCTTACCACATGCATTACAGTTTTCTCTGTGTGGTACAGAGCTATTCTGGCATGTAACTCCGAGGTGTAAAATATGTCAGCATTGAACTTTGATGTTTGTCTGTGTTTGTGTTTAAACATCATGTTGAGATTTACACATTCTGGGAGTCAGAGCAAACAAGTTGACTGACCTTTGGACCCAAGCAATTTGCTGAAAGTGTATTTATATTATCTGTTGGAATACCAGGCTTCATTATTTATTTATTTTGGGTGGCTGGTTGCTATGCTGAGTTCTGGCATTAAAGTGCCACCATTTCTACAGCACATTTAAGAGCTGTTTTGCTGCAGTTGAGCTGGGAGCTGAACAACGGCCCTGAGGAACCAGGGGAGAGGGGCCAAAAGGAGACAGAGCTGTTTGAGAGAGAGCTGAGGATGGAATTACTGTAAACAGACACAGACTGTAGTCTATCTGTATGTCCCATCTACAAAATCTCTATGTGTTGTACGAGGAAATAATACATGAGAATATTTATTGGGAACCTTTGTACTCGTCTCATGTGATGTTCTGAAATGTTCTGTGTTGCTAGTTATTGTTTAGAACTTTGGGGTGTTTTGCCTTTTGGGATGTTTTCATGTGCATCATCAAGGTTTAAGTCTCTGCATTGACTCAATTTGAATTAGATTTTCTTTTCAGTTATCATGGTGTCCAGTCACTCATATATGGCACTCAGCAAGTTCTGATCCCCCTGGTAGTGGGGGTAGTGCCTGTCAGCCTGTGGTGAGAACACCAAAGTTGGCTTATTCCCCTTAGCAGTTTTAATGCCAATTTTACCTACATGTGGTAGTTTCCGTTCCCTTTGTTCTGCGATTTCATTTCTTTCCTGCTTCTGTGCTCAACCCTAAATTTGTGGATTTTATACAGTCTTCATGTACCATGCACAGCCTTCTGCTTGGCACTCGTCTTCAATTTTACACTTTGCCTTTGACAATCAAAAAGAAATGAAAAAGGCTGGCAGTGTCTAGCAAGTCATCTTTCGATAAGGCTTGTGAAAATTGGCTGTTTCTCTCTTTTTACACTGTCAACTGTCTTTCAATAATATGCAAGGCTTGAATTATTGATCACAATAACTAACTTAGAACGGATTCTGGTTATCAGATGGTGTAGTCACCATATTCCAAGTTTAGAAAAAGCAAAGGCGTGGAATTCTGGGGCCAAGCCCAGCGTGCCATGGAGGTGGTTGGCAGCAGTGCCACGGGTTCAGGTTCTGGTGGAGGGTGTGCAGCGTGTCCTGACCAAGTGCTCCCAGCGCCTGCGCACACAGACATAGTGGCGGGGTTTTGGAGGTAGGCGGCGATATATAACCATATTTTTGAGATTAGAATCTTCAGAAAGATAAAGTTAGTTGGGACTGTGAGGATATGAAACTTCTCTGGTAATTAGACTGGATGGGATTTCGTCTTACGCTCATTTTCAGAGGCTGGTTTTGTCACTCACAAGTGAGATGTACTGGAGCCGTTTTCACACGAGGTGCCAAATCTTGCATCTCACAAGATTATGAATTGTCACATCTGCAACTCCTCTACTGTAAAATTTGATCTTGCATTTAAAGCTATGAAGACGACAAGAAATAAATCCCAAAGGGGTTTATACAAATGGAATACAATGTCTTCTGCTTGATTGATGAGCATAGAGACTAAAATTCTTGATCTAATGGAAAGGAAGTCTCTTGGACGTGATTTTGAAAGTCCATCCTGATTCCCATTCTTTACCCCCATTGCTCTGCAACTGTGCCTCAAATGTGACTTAAATAGATAAATGTCTAGGAGACATTTCCTTCTCAGGTGATGTTTTTTTCCTCACAGTTGTTCATTGGCCTCTCTGAAGAAATGGCCAATAAGGGTACAAAGTTCTGTTTGCAGTTTCAGAAGTGTATGTTCTGGTTTTTTTCAATTAAGACTGCCAGCAATTTTTAGGCAATGAGAGACTTTAACCATCAGATCATTCCTACTCAGGTGTACACTGAGAGGTCAAAGGATCCATACTCCATTTGTAATTTCAAGTAGTTGTCAAGAACTACTTGGTCCTGGGAGGCACTGTGTATTGAAGTGCTTCCTGGAGCACTTCTGGAAAAAGCCAAGAGCATGTAAATGAGCTGTATGCAGGGATGAAGTGGTTACAGATGATCCAGGACATGTTAGTGTTATTATGAGGGATGAGCAGCACTGACTTTTCTCCGGAAGTGCTCAAGTGTTGTAATCCAACTTCCCAGAGATGTGTCCAAATTCATAAGTGCCGGCTGAGAAGCTACTTTGCTGTGGCTGAATTGCTGGAGAAATTAACTTTCTGCTTTCAGTTCCTTCTTGGTTGCTTGCAAAATTCAAAATCCTCACTGTTACTTGCTTTAACTCTTGAGAATTTGACTGTACCTTAAAAGTTTTTGGTCAGTAGAGCATCACCTCTGCCTCAGTCTCACACACTGGTAGCTCTGTCAAGGCTCATAGCTGTTTGGTGAGCCAAAAAGGCAGAGAATGTATGTGTTAATGAAATGGGAGAAGGAGAGACTTTTATGAGTTTATGATTTAATGCCTATGAAATAAAAATCCTCTTCTAAAGCCTAATGGTGTTTTGCAAAGACTGTACTGTACAATCTAGTTAACATTGGGAAGACTGGCCCCTTTGAACAGTATTTCTTGTGTTGGAGAACAGCCCTCTGCAGATGTGAGCAGTCAGGGGGTGTAGGGGCTGAATGGGTTCATTCACTGCTCAGTAGAGTGGGAAGCTGTGCCCGGTTTCCTCAAAGCCATTTGCTTTTCCTACAGAAGTTTCATTATAGTGCCTTTGCCAGGGAGTTGTCAGCCCTGGTTTTGATGGTTTCTAGTGAAGAAGTTTTGATTCTTATGTCTTTTGCATGTCTTGCTCTTTGTTGGGTTTTTCTTTTAGGAAACCTTGATCTCTACAGATTATCTGATTCTGCATTGTTAAATGTCAACAAAACCTAATAAAAGTAACTGAAAAAGATGTTAATGATAGGACAGAAACAGATTCCCTGACTCTAATATGTAATTTAGTATTCTTGTTTATCTACAGTGATTTTGGAAGAGTTTCTTTGGCCTTTCCAGAAAAACCCAACAATCCTGAAATCTCAACTGTTCTTTCCATCAGTATTCTCAAAACATTTTTCAAAGTCAGACCACAGTGTCTGCATTTTGGAAGATTTCTTGTCATTTGGTTGTGCTGTCCTCTTTCAGTTCAGTGACAATTGGGACGGGAAGAAGTTGAGGGAGGAAGGAGCACCAAGGAAGGGATGGATGAGAGCTGTGCAAGCCCACACTGCTGCTGGAACCTGGAGTTTCCCTCAGTGTTCCACCTTCTCCAACAGAACTGAAAACCTCAGAGGAATTACAAGTGCTTGAGAGCCTTGTATAATTGGAGGGGTTTAGCTGAGTGAGATTTGAGGCTATTTTGTGTTTAGGCTGAGAGTATTGGAGAGAGGTGATGTAAAAAAATGGTATCGGGTCTTTAGAATTTAGCCTTGTGTTCCCAGTAATGGAAAATGTGGCAAGCTTTGAGATGAGTTTATCAATGGCATGCTCCTACCACACAAACTGCATCTGTAGGTCTATGAATATTTTGCTTTAGTCTTTATGAATCACATTGACATACTATTTCACGGAATACTCTGAGTTGGAAGGGACCCCACAAGGATCCAGCTCTTAAGTAAATGGCCCATGTGTTATTGTCCCTGATTTGTATGAATTAGCATATACCTGCTAAAAGCTTCTTTATAACACATACCAATGCTGTATGATGAAGGATTAACTTCACTGTGACTAGAGCTGGATATTAAATTAATACCAATCTCCTGAAGTGAGGGCCAAAGACAGCCACTGCTGCTGTTTCAGAGCTGTGACCTTTTTTTTGAGGTGCAGGACAAAAGCTGTAAGTGTCTCCCATGGATTCAATAAGAGTTCTTATTCCAAAATGTCTTAAAAGATAGGTCACTCTCAGACATTCTGGTTGCACTTTCAGAATCTGTAGAAGAAGTCTTGCTAAACTGCATTGGAGAGTATCTCTTGGCTGGCATCAAATTCCTGGCAAGTGGGAATAGGAATGTGCCCCGGATGGGCACATCATCCAGATGGGCTGTGGTGTTCCAGACCTGGAAACCTTTCTTTTGTAATGTACAAAGCTGTATAATTCCTGACCGTGTGTGGGGGTAGTGGGGAAGGGATGGGAAGGCATGAGATCCCTGCAGGAACCCTAGCAAGCCCTTCTGCTTCTCTCAGCTTTAAAATCCACTCTGCTGGGCCAGTTGTCAAGGAGACGCTTTTGTTCTGCAAGTAATAACTGATTTCTGACACATTCATTCCTTCTCAGCTCAGAACATGACTAGACCTGATCTGGCCACCCCAGAGAACAGTAGTCCTGGTAGAAGGAGAAGAGCTGGTTTAAAATGACATGCTTTCAGAGCTGAGAGGACCTGATTTTCCTCAGAATCTGATTAATCACCATGTACTTGTTTTTAACAGGCATCATAACCTAGCATAATGAAATCAGAAAGCCTTTAAAATTAGGTTTATAAAAGAACTGGACACAGTTCTGATGTACATTACCCAGTGCAATATGCCAATGTAGTGCACTACATTAAGGTGGCCTGGTTTTAAAAGACAGTGTAAAATTTGTATATATATATATTTAGATTTCAGTGCTAAGAAACTGTTGCCAGGTGAGCATCTGTCCCCATTCTGAATGCTTTTCCTGCCCTGTGGTGGTACCACAATGACTAGCCCATGTGTCTAATAGATTTCTCTGCAGTCATTTTGAAACGCAGAAAAGTAAGTGACCTCTTGGAAAAGGCAGTCTGACTTTGTGTGAAAAGGATAATGTAATCGAAAAGGTAAGTGCACATTTTCTATGCTGTGGATATTTTAGTGTAATGAGAATATTTACCTGTAGTGCAAATATCAGGTTTTAGGTGATTCATCTCTCCTGTTGTGTGTGTGGTTGGAAAGAAACCACCATAGGAATGCAGCAGCTTCAGGGATATGTTAAATGATGGTTGCTTTAATCTTCCTTAAATTTAAGCATTTAATCTCACAGTGAACTATTAGAGCATGTCACAACTTATCAGCAACCAGAAGTACGTGAGAAGAGCTGGGGAGTGAACGGTTTTCCATGTCACGCAAAATAATGCATTAATTTGAAGCTTTTGGTAAACGATGAGAGCGTAGATCTGATTGGGTGGCTTTATGGTCTCCAGAAAGGCTTTATTTCTCCAAAGAGTAGATCCTGACGGCAGCTTTATTTAATGGCTTCCTGTTGGCAGCTCCCTACTTTGTTGATGGGATTTAAGGATGGGCAGAAGAGCCCTTGTTTGGAGTCGCGGGCTGCCGTGGCGTGAAGCCGGTGCTGGTGCCAAGGCCAGCAGTTGGAATAACATGCTGAATAAGTGTCTCTGCCTGGCAGGCACCGCCAGAATTTATCAGCTCTCAGATCTTTGGTGTCTGTGAAACAGCTTGGGCTGGAGCTGTTTTAGCTTATAATTTGGAACATACCTGTCTTTTGTTGCTGGCTATGTTGTAAGGAGAATAAATAATGTTAACAAGAAGTGGAACTCGCGGAGTTACAGGCCTGTCATCTCCCATCAAGATACGGTGATGTCATGAGAAAATATTGTCCCAATGAGACCATGCTGTGTTGGCACACCAAGATCCAGCACTTTTTAACATGCTGAAGGTCTGGCATCAAGGCAGTTAAATGAGGCTTCCCACTAAATACAAGGACTGTGCCAATGCTGTAAAAAAAACGTTTTAAAGATGAGGTTATAAATTAGTGTCATTGCAGTGTGTCAAAAACTGATTTCACACCAGAAACTGTTTAGCATAAAGATGCTAAATGTGCTCTGTAAGAACAACAGCAAAAGATGATGCTGGCCTCTGGGATACAGGGATAAAATAAATAAATGTGCCAGTGGAAATAAAAACCAAGAGATGACAATGAATACCAAGACAGAACTCTGGGCTGATTAAAGCCAGAGACTGCAACACCACTCACTGGGCCAGTTTAAAGTTTTGGCGGAGACATCACAGCAATGGAAGTTTTAAGGTGGGGTTTGAAAAGCAGCAGTAAAAAGTTTTGAAGAATGTTAGAGAGGTGCAGGAAGTGTGGTAGAAAACAGGTTGTTTTAAAAATTAATGCTGGGAGGTAAAGGCTGCAGTAGAAGACCTGATGCTAAATGAAGGCTGATGGGAGTATGGGCCAAGTGCAAGTGAATACCTTGAATGTGAAAACAGTGGCTTAAATCTAGCAAGGTAGAGGAGGAGACAGTGAAATTCAAAATGAGCTGACCTGGTCAAACCAGTAGATGAGGTGTTTGATCTTGAGCAGGGGATTGGACCAGAGGACATCCAGAGGTCCAGAGCCTCAACCATAGTCTGATTCTGTGATTTTCAGTCTTATTTTTACCACAGGAAGGAAAAAGGCAGATTTTCTGAAGTTCAGGGCTGACAGGAAGGTTTTGGTGTGTGATGTTTCACGCCACTTATCTGAAGTGATTCATCCCTATTTTATTTGCATCGTTTCATGACCTACAGTGACTTGTAAAAGTGCTGCTGTGTATTTATGTTGCATTGGTATCATGGCTGTGGCACAGGCTAGGAGAAAGGCTCAGATTTGTAGAACTATTTCCTTCTGAAGCTCTGTAGGTTGTTTTTACTGCATTATAAAAGAATCAAACATTCTCTTGAGCTAATGTCTAATTTAATTAGCCAGGCACAGCAGTTTGCTTTAAGAGTGACCATAATCCATGCATACAGTCCTAAGCATTTGACTGAAACATGTTAAAGGAATCAAAGATTTTATTATTCTTAAGGCTGCTGTGGAAACCTGCTTTATTAGGGTGATACTATGCAGTAGATAGTAAAATTACAAAGGAGGAACTTAGAAAACTCTGACTAGACTCTGAATTCCATTTCTCAAAGAGATCAGCAGCATTCAGAGTTGGCATATCAAGAACTGTCTGGTTTTACATCAAAGTGCCAGAGTCAAGACCAGGAACTTGGCCTGACGGTAACCTGAGAGGAATGAAAGTATTAAGGCAATTAAAAAAAAAAATAGTACAAATAGATGATAATGAAGAAGTTCACAGAAGCAGCGGTTAATTAATTCAACAAGAGTGATGGGGAGAAGGAAAAAAGGTAACTGTTCTCTTGATTTCCTTCCCATAAAATTGGACAAGGGTCTAGAAATTCTGTATCTTTCTTTCTGGGGAGTTTGAAAATGTCAGCTGATGATCACTGAGTATCTGAGTTTAAGTATTGAGCATAAGTTTGAGTATTTGTTTTAAAATCCACTAAAAAAGTGCTAGTTAGTGTTTAGTGTTCACTTTCACTTGGACCCCTGTCCCAAACTGAAGACACAAATCTAACACAACTGCTGCTTCAAGGTTTTCTGCAGGAAAGGGAGACTGGAAAGAAAAACTCTTCAAGACAGAGAACAACAGCCTCAGAGTTGACCACTGAGAGAGAAAAAGCTCTGACGTTTTTAAACCTGTGCTTATCAGGAATATAAAGCAGAAATTACTAGAGATTTTTGTAGCTGGGCCCAGACCCTGTTCTTCAAAGCATCCTGTCAACATCCTGAAGAGTCGAACAAGTCAGACCCAGGCACTGCCAGATCCATTGGCTGATAACACTGACGCCAGGAGAAAAAGGTCAAATACATGTTGTTTGACCTTTATCCCACTGGGGATTAAATTGATTCTAATTAATAGACTTGGGAATAGATGGGTATCTTGGCAGAGTTTGTAATTAATTTAAATTGTTCATCCCATTATCTTAGCCATAAACTATGCATAATTACAGTGGGATTTTGTGGACAGCCACCCTTATGTTGCCACCTTTTTAATTACAGTTTATTGACTGCAGTGCTGCCGAGCTTATTTGTTTTGGTTAACGTGGGGATTTCTGTTGTCTTACGCTGCCTGAGCAAATGTGTCAGTGCTCCATTTATGGCAGTAAAACCATGTTTGAAAGCACAAATGCAGCTCTGCTGAATCAGTTGTGCTTTAGGTGTGTGCCTGTGAGGCAGTCCTAGCTCTCAGTGTGTAACCAGTGACGGTTGTACCTCTGAGTACACTTAACCAACAAAATTATACATATTTTGAGGTGGTATAAAAATGATGCCTGGAAAGATTCTGTATGTGATTATCCTGTAGTATGACACAGTTTTAGCTACAGATTAGAAAGAGTCTGTGTAAAGGTGGGGTGGCAGTTGGTGTGACCTGGATAATAATGTATTTCTTCCCTTATCTCAGTGAAAGAGCCATTTAAAATAGGTGCAAATGGAGTTCAAACTTGGCTTCTCATTCAGTCATCTTCCCTTCTCCTGGGCAGCACAGGTGCATCCATGGGTACTCCTTTTTTGGCAGGTCCTCTTTCCCAGTAAGTCCTGGACTAGAATCCTGCTGTCAAAAGTGCCTGTATCAGAAAGTCAAACTTCAGGCACTGAAGATCTTACTTAAGTGTTTCTTAGAAGCTTCACTGAGGAGCAAATGTCTCCTTCATGGCCAGGCCTACATTTAGAAGACAGGAGTCACCACTCAAACAACCATGATCTTTTATGTGCTTATAATTGGGATTTGTTCTATTTGCCCTTTGAATCACCAGGTACATCGAAGATTTTCGTCATGTCTGAGGAGCTAAAAAACTTGCACCATTTTACCTGAAAGCAGAAATTCTTAGGTAATCTTTTTACTGGACCTCAAGAAAAATCTCAAATATACCAGGCCTAAATTATGGGAGTGAAGAGTGTTGCTGTAAAGACACTGAGCCATTCATCTTTCCATGCTTTTCAACAGAATGGATCAACAATAACAGTGGGCAGTCAGATATTTTCTACATGAACATTAAATTAGTGTTTGTCTTCGATCTGTCATTTCAGTCTCCTTGGTGGCAGTAAACACAGACAGCTTGTCTCTGATCAGCACTTCCTTGGGTGAAGGAAGCTTGGTGGGGAGGGAATGGAAAATCCTGACATACCCTTTCAGCAGCTTGGTTTGATGTTGACTACAACCTCAAATTCCCTGTACCCAACTCCTAAAAAACCTTCCCAGCCAGGACAAACTCAGCCTTAAGTAGACAAGGTCATGTTTCCAAGTGGGATATTAAAGACATCCAGCTGGTACAAGTGCTTCTTTCCCAAATGGTAACAGTTCAGGGCTGGCTCTGGCCACAGTGAGCTGTCAGGAATTATGTCAGAACATTTCCAAGGCCCTTGGGAAACACAGGAGTCCTGCCTCGCTGAACCGAGCTGTTTGATTTTGGGTTTGGGATGTGCTGGTTGTGCAATGCTGGAGCTTTCTGCTGCTTGTTATTGGATTGCAATCCAGGCCCCTTGGAGACCACTGTCTGTGCTGTGTTTATATTTGATGTGCTTATGGAAGTAGGTTTGTCTCTTCAAAAGCAAAGTCTTTAGCCATCAAAATGGGTTCTGGCGTTTATTTCCCTGGATGATAACGTGCAACTGTGGCAGATTGTTCTGTGACACCTTTTCTGATGAAAGGAGGGGGATGTGTGTGTGCACACATGTGTGGGAAAGGGATCTGGCACTTTGCATGTCCTTCAGAGCCAGGGTTCATCAGTGGGTCAGCCAGCTCCTCCTGACATCACTGCACTTGTTTACAGCTCTCACTGAGCTTTCCTGATGCCTTTGACTACTGACACTGTCTCATCTTAGTCCAGCATTTGTGCAAAACCAGAAATTTAGAAGAGCATCTTAATCTATAAAGGGATTTTAGTTTTTCTTCCTCACTGACTTGAAAGGGACAATAAGAGTTAGAAAATTCTTAACCGCTGAAAATACGTTATGTTTATAAAATAAATTATATAAAATTATAAACTACACAATTTCAGGTTGTTGAAACTGTAAACGCACTAAATAATCAGAATGCTGGTTATAGACTGTAAAAAGATCCATCTCAGAGGGAATCTATATATTTGGGATGAAGTTAGAATGGCTTCTTTAGCCACTGGAATCAGTAAAAGCAGTTAAAACATTTTTGGTTTGCATTTGAGTCTCAGATTTAGGCTACATGGTGTTGTTTCAGGATCCAGGTTTCCAAGTGCAGTTCCAACACTGACAATCCATCCCAGATCTCCCACTGCTGCACGTGGGGATTGTCCTTCAGGCCATTTCTTCTGTTGGGTTTGTCACATTTCAGTGGAAGCAGAGATTGTTCTACAGTGAATATGAGTCAACCAAAAATAGGTTTTTTAGGGCTAAATTTCACACACTTTCTTGGAGCAGTTTCCAGATCCCCAATGCTCTGAAGCTGCTGAGAGGGAGGCAGCCCTTCAGGCAAAGAGCTGTGCTTCAACCTTTGAACACGCTGAGAATTACTGTGCCTCAATATTCTGTTTCTGGCCCTCAGCTAAATCTCATTTACTGACCAGGTTACTTTATATAGTTTATTTTATTGGAACGTCAGGTTTGTATCATGTTCTGCGATAACTTACTTGATTTTGTGTTCACATTGAATTGGCTTCATTTTGCATTGCAGTGGCCTGACAAGCATGCAGTCGCATCCAAAGGATGGTAACTTCCAGTGAGCTGTAAGTTAGGAGCTAAAGCTGGATCTGGGACTGCCTGACCTGCCCCTCTTGTTTAAATAACTACCATTGCAGCAGAATCTGCTTAGAATTGCTTTGATCATTTCTGGATACAAGTAATAAACATGTATATAACTTTTGTTTCTACATTTAGATATCATTTTATTTAACCAGAGCTGTGCTGTTTTTCGCATTTTTCGTAAGCAGGGTAGCTACTTTGTCTTAACAGTGTATTGAAAGAAATTGCATAATCAGTGACAGACCCTTTTTAAGCCATGCTGTAGCCCTGGCGGGGAATGTGCCCTGGGAGCTTACAGTCCCCTGATTCCCATCCTCCTTCTTTGACTTAATAGACTGAGAGAGTTAAATATGTCCTGAAAACTGCCATTTGTACAACACATGAATAGATTTTAGAGATTCTGCCCTGTTGCATAGCAACAGCCACCATTAAAAAATAACATTTTGAAAAGCACATGAAAAGATAGGCAACCAGTTAAGCATTTCAATATTGAAGCTTTCTTCTAAGCAGTGCCCTTTATTTCTTCAACTCAAATCCTGTAAGAAAGGCACCTTTTGACAGCTTTTTTATGGTTTGAAAATGGTAGCAGTTCTCTTTTTCTGGAGATGAAGAAAGGCTTGTAGGGGAGCTTGTCTGGAGCAGTTGCTGGTGTTCAGTTTCTACACAAATTTAATGCAGGCTATTTTAACTCCAATACTTCTCCAGTAGCCTCACGGGAGAAGTTATTTTTTTCAGTCAAGAGCTGCATCCTATTATGCACATGGATGATCTGGAGCATATTTGAGCCCTTTCTGGAGGGCAGTTTATAATGACAGCATTGGGAACATTATTCACCCTTAGGTTTCCATGGCTGCTTTTGTTGCAAACCTTCTCCCCACTTAACAAATTTAAACCCTTCCTTAGTTTTCCTTTTCAGTGATGTTTTGAGTATAGCATCTAATTGATAAATGTGTATTTTTTTATTTTTATAGAGCTTGCAGAGAATTTTTTATATATTCCCCAAAATAAGTGAAGTGCTGGTGAATTGCTCATCATGATTTAGCTTAGAGCAAAACTGAAGGTGTTCTGAATTAAAGCTGACAATTCCTTAAACTGGTAATGCAGCATAACTGATGCTTTTATAAGCTGCAAAGGGTCTAACCTAGGAGTCAGTGCTGTCCCTGGGGGGATGCAGTGGCCAGCCCTCTCCACTGGAAGTTAAAACCTCCCAGCATTTCAAGGTTAGGCTGTCTGCTGCAGAATTCATCTCAGAAATAGAAAGGCAAATTCTAAAGAAGAATCCGCTTCGAATGGCACCCAGTTTGTAGGTCTTTAATTCTTCTTTTCCATACATTTATACTGTCAGGTTTTTCCATTTTGTTAGTTAAGAAGTAGCAAACTTTTCAGTTAATTGTTGGTTGAAGAGGCAATTTGTGGGCAGTCTTGCCCAGTCAGGTGAAATAACACTGTATTGGAGCCACTTTTTGATTCCACTTGTCCTTTTCTCCTAACATTATCTTGTAATCTAACTTTTGGATTTTTTTAGCTTTCCAAGAACAGTTACTGTTCAGTGTAGACATGACTTTGCATTGTAGTAAATGTTTAACTCTGTTACATGAACATTTAACCTGCCACAGGTTCTTTACCTGGAGAGTTATATGCAATAAGTAAAAATAATAATGCAGCATTTTGGCAGGAAAACGTGCACACAGCAAACCTTCAGTGATGCTGAAATGTCCTGTCAGATCATGGTAGTAATTTCTTTTTCCCCTTTGAAATGTTATTTACTGACTTTCTATCCCTTCATCCTGTCTGCTGTGCTTGCAGGTCAAAGGGCTTTCTGCACCTGCATATTTACCCTCCCCACAATTTCCTGAGATCTCTGTGGACATTTTTGTAGGAATCTGGATTATAGGGATGCCATGCCAAGCAAACGGAGGCGGCAGCAGCACACTAGTTATTTTTGCAGGGTGGAGTATTATATTTCTATTGGTGGATGTCTCCAAAGCCTTACCTCAAACACAGAACTTTTCTAACCCCTCTCCCCGCCCCCAGATACGCCACTTCTTCCTGCTCTGAGGCCAGAGAATTTTACTGCGGGATATTTTTGCATCCTTTGGATCCCTGGAGCAGCGGCCAGTTCTCACATATGGTGTGGCAAGACATTCACCATTAAAAGTCTGTCCTTTTTTCCCCCGCAGATGCTTCCAGGGACCTTCCAGGGTGACAGCTTGTGGCCACTTGGTGCTTTTTGTTGGAACGTGCACTCGGTTTGACCCTGTCCCAGCGTTAATGGGATTGTAAAGGCTGACTCCTGCCTGACCTCTCCTTGCAAACAACCCTCACCCTTCCCCTTCCTCCGCTGCTCCGAGCAGAGCTGGGAAGAGTTGCTCCCAAGGCAGTCTGGAGTCGCAGTTCGTGCTGCAGACAAAAGCAATTGGAAAAAACACTGGGGGGGGGGAAAAAGAAGTCAGCATGGGGCCACCTGTCCTTACATAGTCCTGACTGTGAGAACAGTGGGCATTTGTTCCCTTCTTTAGGGGGAGCTGGTCTTAAATGCCTCTGTGCAGACAGAAAATCACACATTTTCTTTCCAAGGAAGGCCTCTGTTGAATAGCAGGCAGGTGTTGACATACTCCTCTGTGATTTTTTTTTTTTAGGTGCTGTGTGGTTTCTTTCAGAGAGAAGAAAGGGTGACTGGGGTACAACTGGCATTGACTGTTGTTTAGGTGAATAATGTTAATCCCATTGAGTGCTAAGTCAACATATAAACTAATAAAAGTTCTTACTCTAGACTAGAAGGATTGGAATTCACTCCTTTAGTCTCCTTCTGAAGTCCCTTTATACCTAACTTTTAATCTCATTACTATATGTTACTCCTGGAGTTAAACCAGTTTATAATAAAATCTGTGGTTTGTGGTTACCAGGGTGGCAGGATTAAATTTAAATTCAATTCTTACAGACTTTACAACTGCTAATAGTAATCTAGAAAGGCCTGTGTGTAAAACATACATAGATGCATAGGCTTACTCTCTTGCTTCTCCACGTTAACATGCAACCTTTCTCACACCTGTCCCTTGCAGCTTTGATATTCACTGCGGGAACTGAGAGGAATTCGCCACTGGCCTGTTTTGTTTGCTTACCTTTACAGAAGTGTCACTAAGGGGCTGGGTTAACTATTTTGACCTACTTCAGGCATCACAAGGTTCTTTTTTTCCCTTCTAAAGCAAAGATTGGCTTTTCACACTGCAGGGCCGCACCTTTCCCTCTTGCAGTAATCAGCCTTCAGCTGCCTCTCCCATGGAGAGCTCCTGAAAGGACTTGTCTGCCTTTGCCTGGGGCCAAGAGAGGGGAAGGGGTGGAGGAGAAAACCCTTCTGCCATTGACAGGCAAAAGACATGGAGCTTTTGAGGCCGTGGGATTTAGCCTTCCTTTCTCACAATATGCAAAACTCCACCAGGATTATGGGACACACTGGAATGCATTTTTTCGGAGGACAGATTGTGAGTTAGTACTACCAGGCTTTGTAAATATGGGGGGATAAGGCTGGCATACTTCAGTGGATTATCTACACTTTGTACTTCCTAAAAGTATGCAGGAGCTCTGAGTGTTGGGCACAGAAAGGCTTTCTGTGTTTGAACAAAGATCTGTGCAATTACTGATACCAGCTGACACAGAGCAACTTTTGTTCCACTGGACTAGGAAGGAGGTTGAAAGGGGGAATGAAATGTGTTGACCTACCAACTACTTCCTATCTCTGCTGATCTGGGGCTGGGAGTTGTGGTTGATTTGTGGAGGGAGCAACAATGAGATCAGGCAGGAAGGGCATTTGTGTCTCTCTGGAACACTTTAATCTTTCAGTGTCTTCAGATTATATCAGAGAATTGCTTCATGAATCGTAAAATGGAGCAACTTTCGGAATGGAAGTTATATCTACTAATCACAACTCACCTTGTGTTGTAAAAGATCAAGAGTGAACAGTTCCTTACTCAAATACAACCCAGATAACCCAAAGGGAGTGTCTAGAAATAGCATATATTTGGTCTCAGAAGTGCCTTTGTGGTGACACCTTTCCAGCACTGCTCCAGCTCACTGGAGGCAGAAATTCTAGCCCAGCGGGTTTGCTGAAGATACAGGGCCAAAATAGTTGACGATGTACAAGGGCAACGTTCCTTTGCTGTTGTGAATTGTGCTAGCAATTGAACTGAACAGGTTAACTGGCCTTGTAAAGGATGTAAAGTTAGCTCTAACCTTGTGTCCTGCATTAGTAATATCCTTCAGTCTCTGGAAGCATTGATCACGTGTTTATATTGTGGTTGATAGCAGCTTCAATCTGGACCAGTTTATATAAATTAGTGGCTTTATCTGATTTTGTGGTGGTCAGAAGCATAACTCTTCTTGTGTTATGGTGAAAGTCAGACTTTGGCCCTGCAGTCAGGACTGGGGCTTTTGGCAGGAAGCCAGTGCAGGTCTCTGTTAGACAGCCTTGCCTTAGTCCAACAGCAGCAAAACCCTTCCCTCTGACTCCCCTCCGACCTCGGGGCAGGCCTCATTAGCAGATTAAATCCAGAGTTAAATGAGTCCTCTGGGAGCAGAGGGTGCAGTGCCTGCCCCTTCAGCTGAAAGGATTTTCCTAAGGTCAGATAAGGAGTTCTGTGACTCCAGATCGACAGATGAGGTTTATTTTGCAAAAATCCATGAATAAATCCTGGGAAAATCTGCACCAAGTGTGACATCACAGCCCTTGCCTACTTTGAAGTTCATCAAGGGGAGGAGGGCACGTAGAGTTCCTCCGTCATCATAAATCTCTTCTTCCCTGTGTCCAGTGGCGGGGTCCTGCCCTGCTGCCTCCGGCAGTGTCAGGGATGGCTCTCCCATTCCACCTGCCTCCCTGGCTGCTGCCAGCCTGGGGTCACGCTGAGGTAAGCGGGGGCAGGAAGCCTTGGAGCAGGATTATCCACCTCCCCGGGCTCCTGCCCTCGCCAATTTTCTGGTCAGTAACTCTGTGAAAGAAGAGCATGTCTGGTGCAGGGACAGGCAGGCAGGGGAGGATCGCAAGAGATGAAGGGGGGAAAGAAATAAGAGCTGGATTCTTTCCAGGACAGAAAACTGTCTGTCCAAGAATTTATCCAAAATGCAAATGAAATATTCCTCTGTCCACCACTAAGTTACGGTGAATGGGTGGCTGGGCAGCATCCTGACAGGCTGGGAAATCAGGAACACGGTGCCTCTCCTTATTCCTTTGCTTTTTCCTCTGTCCAGACAGGAACTTCTGTGTCTGTTGGAGTCATTCTCAGCTTCCATTTGGGACACACTTACTGCCAATTTAGACTTACATTTAGAAAGGAAAGAGGAGACAGACCAGACTCTGAGGCCCATGTCTACATTTGGAAAATCATGCTTCTAATTTCTGTAATCGCAGGTCTGGACTCCTCAGGAATGCAGAGCCCTCGAATCCCAGCTGGGGCAGGACGAAGTGAAGTGATGCCTTTCTTGATGGTTACTGAGCAGAGAATAATATTTCTGTATCCCAGGAGTTGCATCCCAAGGGAAGTAAAGGGCCAAGTGTTGGGAAACTGGAGCTCATGGGGCAGCAGCAAACAGCCCCAGGCCCACAGTGGCTCATCAGGTCAGCAGGAAGCAAGCAGAAGGGTTTGGTCAGGAGCACTGAAAACATGGATGGCCATCCCTAAGGGCACCTTTTGCAGAAGAGGGTGAATGCAGGAGGGCAGAGAACTGAGGAGTTTGTAGAAAATCTCAGGAGGCAGAAGGAGAGTAAGGACCTAGAAAACATCAGAAACATCAGAAAACTGCTGTATTGCCTATGCAAAAAGACTAAACCAAGCCCTCCCTAAAGATGTTCAGGAGCAACAGAAGCCTCAAATATGAGACAAATGCAGCAACTCCAGTCTTGTCTCGCTGTAAGATCTGATGTCCTGGGAGGCTGGGGGGAAGCCTGTGCCAATTCAATCTGGCCAGATGTAAGAGAGAAATTGGAAGTCTCATATGATCTCGTAGGAGCAGTCAAGCTTGAATTTGGACCAAAAGCACATTGTATTAAGTTCTGAGTTTTATCCATCTGTAAAAAGTAGCAGAAATGACGGCAGGAGCCCTCACTTCCCACTGGATCATCAGGGACTTCTCACAAAAGAATAGTCTTTTATTTAGTGCCTTTCTCTTACACAGGCTGAAGCCTTCACCTGAGTGTGGACATTATCAAAGACACGAAAACTTCTCATGGAAAGAAGTCAGTGCTGAAATTAATGTTGTCAGCAGGATAAGCAGCAAATTCTGTCTTCCCCAGATGGCGCAGAGTTTAACGGGGTCACCTTGCAAGACTTGCCTGTAGGATATTAAAGGTCCCAATGAAACTGTTGGGGCATAAAAAAATATTATATCCAAGAGTTGCATCACAGACAGATGTTCCTTTGACAGGCCGTCCTTTCCTTAACTGCTCTTCCATGTATATTTCCTGACATTCCATGCATCAGTGGCAGCTCCCGGGAGCAGGAGGCTGTGTGGATGTTTGAAACAGATTGAAGTGAAGAGTGAGGGATCTACTTTTACTTTAGCAATAGCAGTGTGAAGCTGGAGTATTAGATATGTGAGGGCAGTTTCTTGCCTTACACTCTCCCCATGGGACACCTTATTTCTCTTTCTCTCCTCTTCCTGTTCTACCTTCCATCACTCTTCAACAAGTCAATTTTTTAATGTGTGCACTGACTAATCCAACCCTGCAAAGAGGGTGAAGTTCACCCCGATGCAAAACTCTGTGGGCATCAAACTCGATGTTTGCAGTTGACATTTTGTAGTGGTTTTTTCCTCCCCTCTCCACAGAGATGTGGGTTGTGAAAGGGAGAGCAAGTGTGCATGTGCTCACAGCTGAACAGTATTTTGTAAATACTTCCTGAGAGCTTGTGTGAAATTTCTCACATGTTCTTGATTTCCCTTCAAGTCTGCAGTGTACACATGAAAAATATTCCTCGGTCTAGCCCTGGGATCAGGAGTGAGTAAATAGCCATCAGTTTTACAAGCTTTGAGGGGATGCCATGCCCTGATGGCCAAGGGTGATACGCTGAGACTTTGGAAGCCAGGCCAGTGCACAAGCTGCAATTTCAGTCATATGCTTTCTTAGAGTTTTTAAGTGTGATCATAGCTTTTTTCTTGAAAATTACTTCCCCTGAGATAAAATTTCCCATGAAATGGCTCTGGCATATTTATACATGCTCTGAGGTAACCAGATTTGTTAGTGCTCTGGAGAATTTGAGGATATAAATCTTATCAGTCTGGGTGTGTTTGTGTTCACAGATGTGCCAGTGACATGGAAATGGGATTAATTGTAAATGTAACTCGTTTAGAAGATGGTTGGGGATTTGGGTACTTAAGCATTTTAGCCTTGCTCGGGCACACTGAAGAGCTCTTTGACCCTGCCAGAGATTAGTTTTAGTACCGGTTATGAGATAAGTTTAACTAGTCCTTAAAAATAAGCATGTTAAAGCTCCCTGCCAGAGGTTTGTTGCAGGATAAGAATACTGCACATGTAATTTTTTTATGTTTATCTTGCTGCTATTAAGTTAATTGCAGGGGTTGAGCTATAAGCAGTGATGCAATTCAGACCTTTTTCTTTCTGTTCTTTCAACTTTCAGAAAACTCAAAGGTTTTGTAATCTTTGAAGTTTAAGTATGCTTGTTTTTAACCATTAAAAAAACAATTTACTGGTCAGATTCATACAGACCCAAAACACAGTAGTGTGAGAAGGAACTATAATTCTGGATCACATGTGCTTGGAAATAGCGCCATAATTTTGCATTTTCAACGTAGCAACCATTTTTTCTTTCTCTTTTGGATCTTGCTCTTAGAAAGCAGTCAGCTGACTGCAGTAACATGCTCCATTCAGTAATTTATTTTTTGCAGAATGACAATGACTCACCATTTATAATGTGATGAGTGCTGAGAAGACTTAGTTGAAGAGCAAAAAGGATAGATCAATTCATTCATAGATGTCTTAGGTAACACAGATGAAATTACATTCCTTCCAGGAGCCTTAAAAGAAATAGAAGATAAGGCTGTGTACTCAGAAAAAATATTGTGGTTAAATCTGTTTAGCTTCAGATTAATGTTTGAAGGACAGTGGTGGAAGCCCCATCTCATACTTGAGACTGATGTTTTTGCCTCAGTAGAAAGAATTTTTCTGGACAAAGCCCCATGATGAAAGTTAGTGAACCTGGTGACATTTCAAGTTGTTTCTATTTCTGACCTCACTGGTGGCATAGAAATGCAGGTAGGGTTGGCTGGTTATGTCTCATTGTAAATCAAATCCATCCTCCATAATTTGAATGCTTGTTCCATGAATATTCAGAATTTTCTTTGTACAAGAAACAGTATTTAATTTTTACTGTGTTAAAAGGGAGTGGCAAGTGAAATCCTGCATATAAGAGCCACAAAATAAATTCATGCTTGAAATTTCTCACTTTAGAAGTCTGTAGTAGGGTGAACACTTGTTTGAAATGCCCCTGAGACACTGGCCTGCAATCAACATTGCAAGTAATTACTAGGCTGAAAAATACATTTTACTGCAGAGCAGATTTTATCTCCAAACGTAAATCAAGAAGTAGAGAACACACCAGATACTCAGTAAGGTCTGTGGTTTTAGGATAAATTTATCATCCTGTACATGTGTATAGCAAAAACACAGGGAGAGATTTGAAATGACATGATACAGAAAAATTCCCAAACGTCCCATATACCGGTTATGTTAGGCTTAAGATCTGATTTTTTTGTTTCAGCTTGTGTTGCTTGTAAAGAATCTGTAAACAGAGGATCAGCAGTGGGATAGAGGTCCCACTTGATACTCCCCATGTAACAGAAAGTCATTGCTTGTCTGAAATGAAGCAAAACAACAGCCCTGGCAGTGAAAACACATCAAAGATTTCCATCGAACTGTTGAAGTCAGAAGCATGTTTTAATTATTTTAGATATGAAACAGGAGCAGTTCGACCCTAACAAGAGTTTCTTGCTGCAGATCATCCTGTGGGGTCGGACTGAGAAGTGCCTGAAGGAGACCACGGAAGAGATCAGGATGATGGGGACAGAGTGCCACTACTTCATCTGTGATGTAGGAAATCGGGAGGAAGTCTATCAGCAAGCCAAGGCCGTGCGGGAGAAGGTCTGGGAGAACACTGGTTGTGAAGGAGCTGGGGGGGCTCACTCTGAAGAAGAGGAGACTCAGGGGGGACCTTCTGGGTCTCCACAACTCCCTGACAGGAGGGGCAGCCGGTGGGAGGTCGGGCTCTGCTCCCAGGGAACAGGGACACAATGAGAGGGAACGGCCTCAAGTTGCACCAAGGGAGGTTTAGATTGGATGTTAGTGACAACATTTTCATGGAAAGGGTTTTAAAGCATCAGAACAGGCTGCCCAGGGCAGCAGTGGAGGCACTATCCCGGGAAGTGTTCAAAAACCACGTGGATGTGGCACCTGGGGACATGGCTTAGTGCTGAACATAGTGGTGGAGTCGGGTTGATGGCTGGACTTGATGATCTCCAAGGTCTTTTCCAACCTTAACAATTCTGTGATTCAGTATTTGATGAGAAAAAAATATATATTGGGGAAAATAGAAGGGTGACCACGCAGATAACATTGTACAATGTTCAGCTACCTATGTAAGATGATCCAAAGGATTACAAGGCCCATAGGCAAGAATGTCAAAAGCAATGAAAAGAGCGATGTATTTGGGCAATAATGGCTATTCAGCTCTAATGGTAACAGCTGATTTGTGAGGAGAGATATTGTTTGTCACAAGTAATTTGCTTTTTTTTGCAGGTGGGTGACATCACCATCCTGGTGAACAATGCTGCTGTGGTCCATGGAAAGAGCCTGATGGACAGTGACGATGATGCACTGCTCAAATCCCAGCACATAAACACCCTGGGACAGTTCTGGGTGAGATAAGCTCTTGTGTCCTGTGAAGCCAGAGTTGGGAAGGAGAGTGATGAATTACAGCCCCTAGGTCTTTCTAAGGGATGCTTGGTAAAACCAGTCTGTCTTGAAAACAAGAGAGAAAAAGCAGTGTGGGGGGCAAAGGTCAGAGGAAAGAGGTCAAAACTAAACATAATTTTTTCAGTAGCACTCAGTATTTGATGCTCTTTATTCCCATTCTGTGATTTCCAGTAAAACATTTGATGTCTTTGTCAAAGCCTGAGCTCACAGAAGTTTCCTGTATGGTGATATGAAGGGAACATCAGAAGAGTGTGGGACTACCTTGATCAGGGAAGGGAACTGTGAAACTCAGTCCATTTTGAGTCAGACAACAGAAATGAAAAAGAGCTTCTGGTGATTTCATCATTTTTAAGCACAGAAGGCACTCTGTTCACGGCCTTTATCTGGGGGTACTGCTTATGTATGTGCTAGGAAAGACTTTTGTTGTGTTTCTACACAAACTTTGCTGCTTAGAATCTCAGAAAAAAGACAAACCAGCAAGGTCCTCTGCCACTCCTTTCCTGACATAATGAACAGGACACAGGCTTGGTGTGTCTGTGTCACCTTTTCAGTCAGTGCTGTTTTTGTTGTATCACTGCTGAGCAAAATTTTTTTTCTTCTTCTTCTTTTAACTCTCTTATTCTTCAGACCACCAAAGCATTCCTGCCAAGGATGCTGGAGCTGCAGAATGGGCACATTGTTTGCCTGAACTCTGTCCTGGCCTTGTCAGCCATCCCTGGTGCCATTGACTATTGCACCTCCAAAGCCTCATCCTTTGCTTTCATGGAGAGCCTGACCCTGGGTCTGCTGGACTGTCCTGGAGTGAATGCCACCACAGTCCTGCCCTTCCACACCAGCACAGAGATGTTCCAGGGCATGAGAATCAGGTCAGTCCAGGGCAACTAGAATAAAGCATCTCATTTTAAATGAATCATCAGAATACACTCCTAATTAATGCTTCATTTAGTTAGGAGAATTTGATGTCTCATGTGGCTGCCTGGGAACAGAGGGTCACTCTAGGCCACCTGGGACTCATCAGACTGGTTCCCTCAGTGTGCTGGGATATTCCTGCAGCCTGGTGTGCAGAGGACATTGACTGCTGCAGAGAGAACTGGAAGCTGCTTTTCCCTGCATGTATTCAAGCCATACCAGAGAGGGAGGGGAGGCAATCTACAGTCGGGTCATGCAAAAGGACCAGTCTACAAATTACTTGAGAATGAGCAGTACAAGTTCCTTCTTTATTCACTGGAATACTTAATCCTTTCCCACTGAAAGGAGTGACAGCCACTTACTGAAGTGAGACTATCAGGACCTCCTTTTTACCCCTGTCCAAGAGAACAAGTAATGGCTGTCCAAATTAATCTTTTACAATGGGTAAAATAACCTGTTAATACAGATTGTGCTCTCTTAGTCAAGAAAATCTGCAATGACAAGCTGTTGCAGGAGCTGGAAAAGCCCTGTGTTTGGTATTAAAAGCAGTGGAGGAAAATATTTGTCTTTCACCTGTCAAGGATTTGAATCAAGCAAAGAAGAACAGAGAATGAAAGGAAAAACACCAGCACTAAGAAGACAGCATTTGGTATTGGTTTGCATTCAAATTAAGAAAAGCCCTGAATCAGGGCTCTGATTACACTCTGCCACTTCTCCCTGAAGGCACCAACATGTACATTCTTAACTGTTTCTCTAACCCAGCAGTACTGGTTGGAACTGGGCTTTCTGCTCTTGGGCTTTTTGGCTGGAACTGGAATTTTCTGCCTCTTAGAGGCATAGCCAGTTCTGGACATGTTTGAAGGCCAGTAACCAGCAATAACTTAGAGTAACAGGACTTGGACAGTGATACCTTAAAGAAGGAGCTTGGTTCACATGTAATTATTTAATTTTTTATTTTCTTTGTTCAGGTTCCCTAGTCTTTTTCCTCCTCTCAAGCCAGAGACAGTGGCGAGGAGGACGGTAGAAGCTGTTCAGATGAATCAAGCCTTCCTGCTCCTTCCATGGACAATGCATGTTCTTGTTATCCTAAAAAGGTGAGTATTTCCTTTGCCCAGCAATAGCCTGGCCATGTAGGGAAGGTTGGCTCTGTGTCGGTTCCCTGAGGCAAAGCTCAGGCTGACTGGAACTGCTCTCTCATGTCTTCCCTTGAAATACAGTCATGGAAGCAAAAGGGAGACACTTTCTGAGATTCCTTTGGAGATGTTTTCTTTTTATATAGCCCCTTCATGAAAATTTGGATTCCTGAGGTGTCAACTGGATTTTTGTCTAGGGAATTTCATAATAATTAACTTACAGAGGTAGTAGATTAGGATTTATTAAGTCACTTGTTGGACTCCAGACTTTTTATTGTGCAGGATTTCTGAACCATAAGGCCTGGGCATCCCACCTGCATTTAGAGAGTATTGCCTATGTTACAGCAGTGAAACTATTACATCAATATTTTTTGTGTATGATCAGGACTGAAATTTTAAGGTCCCTAAGGAAAAAAATCATAACTTCATATCCTGGAACAACCACAGAGAAAGAACGTTCACCGTTGTGTTTCCATGACAGTTGGCACTAAAGCCTTGAGAAAAGCTGCTGCAGTCAGGAACTGAAACAAGGCAATGAGACTTCTGTGGGAAATAATTTCAGTATTGCATTTCAAACAAGAAAAAATAATTCACAGTAAATGCTTTGCTCTGAATGTAAAATCTGGGGTAAAAGTTCCCAGAAATTCTGTCAACAAGAAAAAGGGCTTTTCCATTTTATTGTGAGAATAGGTTATTTTCCATTACGGTAGCTGTCAGGAAATCAAGTCTCTATCCATACCTTAGGATGAGGAGGCCACATACCTTGCACAACCAGATGGCAGGTTAATCAGAGAATTCAGGTTAAATTTGTGTATATCAGAGTAAAGTATTTGGAAAGAATAAAACATAATGGTAACTTCCAACTTACAGCTTTTACAGACTTTTTTGGATAGATATTTCTATAGAGGAAGAGTGACGGGGTGGAACTTTCTCCCTGTAGGCCTCCTCATAGCAGGAAACTGATGCCAGTTTTGTCTGTGTCTCTTACCAGCTGATTTTTGAGCATTTGTATATTTATGAATGTAAATGCATATTTACACATCTTTCATTGGAACAGATTGAGGGGTTTGTCTTATCTGCTCATTTTCTTTCTGCTTCTGCAACAGCATTCTCCCCCAGGCAGCACTTGAAGAAATCCACAAGTTTTCTGGGAGCTACACCTGCATGAACACTTTTAAAGGACGAACATAGACCTGATGGCACAAGGACTGCTCTGCAGTGAACCCAACACAAGCATGAAAATCCTACAGGACTGTGAATCAGCAGCTCTTGGCTTTCAGCCTGTTCATGTGACTTGTGCTGCTCTGAGGCAACACATTTCTTGCAGGTCATATCCATAGTAACATGACCTTTGCACAGGATTGAGTGAGTGGACTATGGACCCTTGGAAAGAAAACCAGAAAGTGTGAAATGTCTCTATGATGTTTAATTCTTTAGAGTTCAACTGTTAAATCTACTCATAGTTTTAAGATGTGATTTTTGTTTCTTGAGTGTCTGTGTGCTGTCTCAGTGGACAGGCAGCACATCCCATCCCAAACACATTTTGTCCCCTCCCTCCAGAGGAACTGCCACTGGTTTCATTTCAGCTTTTTGAATGGGGAACTTCGGAATTACTTTGAAAAACTAAAAGATATGGACATCTAATGGACGTTTCCTTCTCTTTCTTCACTTTCCATCCCATGATGAAGCTGTTCCCAGCACACACTGGGTAAGGAGCAAACTATGAAGCAATGTTTTCTTTGCTAAAGGCCACCCAGTACTTCTGTTTTGGGGCCCAGAAAAGCTGTTGTACTTCCCCTGTGGAGGCTGGACAGGAAGGCTCAGGCAGCAGAGCTGAGAGTTTAAATAGTGGAAGATACTTTCTGTCACTGAACTCATATGTGAAATTGTCATTCTGATTTTGTTCATTTATGATAAAATATAAATATATTTTTAGCGTTAATCCCAGATTGCCACACATGTAGGCAGCAGCACACTGGGGATGAACTAAATCTAGAACTAAAACTACAGCCTGCTTGTACAAACATACATTCACTGACATAATCCATGCAGAGGAAAATCCATTGTATCAATCTGCACAGTGAAGTGGAATAATGCTCTAAGAGACAGTACTGTTGTGCTCATGAGATGTGAAGTTTGGGAGCACATTTAGCAAAGACCCGATTAAATGCACGTTGAATTCACCTGAAAATAAACCCATGGTGCTTTAGGGACATTGAATCAGGCACTGATCAGCCAAAAGTGGTAAATATACTTGGACTGAGGTGCCAGAAGCAGCTAGACATTATTTATTTTTGTAATGAAATATTGTCTTTGACAGCCTAGGAAGAGCAACACTGCATTCCTGTGCAGAATGCAGTGAGCAGCACATTGGAGCACTGTTAACAGAGGAGTTAGTATAATTGCACTACAGGAAGTAGCAAGTCTGACAGAGGAGGCACCTGAATGAAGTGCCTCAAGGATGGATGTGTGATTAAAGGAGTGAATTTAGGGCTCCTGACTTGAATTTTGAGCTTTTCCGTAGATGTCCTGTGTGGCCTGGGGCAAAATGCATCATCTGAAGGAGCACCCTGACCTGCCAAGCTGATATTTCCAGTGTTTCCCTACCTCAAAAGTTGCAAGTCTGACTTCCTAAATGTCTGTTGAAAGCTCGGTAAATTCAAATGCAACCTGTTATAGAAAGGAAAAGCAGTTCATAGACCAAGAGGTTCTATACAAAGATTTTGATGAGGAAAAAACCCATATGCCAAAATATGTCATCTCATAAAAGACCCCTGAGGTACAGCAGAAAAGCTGTGAGCTGTGTTTGAAATACTCCTTTGGTTCTGCCACATGGAATGGAGACCTGCTACTGATGTGCAAAGGTGTGAATGTTAAAATCAGGTCTGACCTTACTGCAGACCACTGGATTTCTCCCTTGTGGAGCTCTCCAAGAGGAAGATGCTGCCAGAAGGGCCACTGATAAATCCCCCTGCCTGGGTGAGTGTTTGGAGGGCCTCTCCTGCCTGGTTGAGTGCAGAACAATAACCTGGAGCCCTGTGACACCTCTGAACATGTTTCTTAAAATGCAGTTTTCCTTGGAATTCCTGGATGTCTGAGGCTCCATGGAGAGGATGAAAAGAAATTTCAGTCACTGTGATTTTGAGGTCCATCCTAATAGATGCTTCCAGCTTTATTTTTTGTCAATTTGTTTGAGAAGCCCAGTTCACTGTAAAGTCAAGTGCCATGAGGGGAGAACCCTTCCAGGATCTGCCTGGAATGCTGGAGGTACCAGGTTTATCAGGAGAGGTTTGGGAGAGGAAGGTGTGCTGATACCAACTTCCCCTTGTGCTCTCTGATCTGTTCCAGTTCCTCATTAATCCCAGCTGGGTGTGCCAGGCTTGTAGCTGCAAGAGCAAACAGCCGTGGTGAAAAAGCAGTGTCCCCTTGAAATTAAACTTTTATGCTGAGATTCTATTTATTGGTAACTTCCTAATGCAAAAATGAGGTAAAAACACACACTGGAATCCTCATTCATCCCCAAATCCTGTCCCTTGAATAGTTCTGCTCTTTCCCTGCACCACACAAAAGATGTTCCCTATCTCCAGAGCTGTCTTACAGACTAAGTGCTGTTGATTTCTTTCTGATGAGTACAAACAAGTGAGGAGGTGGCTGAGACTCATCATCCCTCCCCTCTCATACCCACACAGAATTCCCTCTCTGTTCCCCCAGGGTCCCGGAGCGGACAGCAGGTCAAACAGCAGTCACAGTGGGGGAGAGGGTTGCAGCAAACAGAAAATAATGAGGAAAACATTGACTTTGCTTTTCAGATAGCCAGGAAGAGTTGGGTAAGAGAGTTCCTTCCCTTGTGAGTGCTGCGAGACAGCCCAGTCTCCATCCAGCAAGCGACTGCAAACGCGGATGGAGACACTGAGGACTTTTTTAATAGAAAGGCTTCTCTGGAATGCCTGCTGAGGTCTGCTGGGACCTTCCCACATAAGGGTAGTGTTGGGTAATCTTGAAGTGCTGCAAATGTGGACAGGCTTTGTTGAAGCCTAAGGCCTTCTCCAAGGAATTTCCGCCCTTTGACTTATTTTAATTTTGATTTTCCCTGCTCTCTCTGCTGCCTCCTGCTCTCCACTGCACAATTATTTTTTTTTTCCTTCTGTTTTCCTATGTCATCACTGCACCTTTCTGTGCCACCATCTTGAAGCCAGATGTCATATGAGAGTCTGGAGTAAATCAAGATTAGGGTATCTATTTATTGTCCTGCTGGAGGAATCCAGGTGAAGCTGCAGGAGCAGGTCACAGGAGTTTCATAGGAAATTAGTTTTGCTTGCTCCAAACTGAAGAAGTAGAAGAGTTCTTACTATTTCTCTTATACAGGAGATTGCTGCCGGTTTAAAATCAGAATGATAGAGAAATATGAGCTGGTCTGGGACATGTTCCCCTGACCAAAAAAAAGGCCCAATTTAAATGGGAGTATTTTTCAGTTCTGGGTGGTTTCAGGGGCTGGAGTTCATCTGAAGTGATTTTCAGAATTAGCAAGGCAGGGCAGGGTGAGGAGGAGTCCTTTGTACAGGAATCTGATCCCTCATGTTTGATATTTCATTTTGTGCTTTTGATGAGAAAAAAAATGCACCCTCATGGACCCTTGGTGAACTTTAAAAAGGTTGTTCCAGCCGTGTCCCTGCCAATGGCGTGTTTTTAGCAGCATGACAAAAAGGAGTGAGCCTTGAAAGTGGGAGCTGTACCCTCCCCACTCACCCTTTGTTCTTCTGAGGTTAAAAAGCAACAGAGTCTGTCCCTCAGGTTCTTCTAGAACTGCACAGAAAGTGCCTGGGCAAGTGATTCTGACGTTTGCAAAGGGAAACTTGTTGTACTTTTATGTAATGTGTTAATTAGTGTGGGTGGGTATGATCAGATCTAGTCTTGCAAGCCTTTCCGACAACTCCCTGAACACTCCCACCTTCAGATATTAACAGACAGCACTTGCCAAAGCTCCTGAAAACCCAGTCACAGACTTGATGCAGGCAGAGCATAAGTGGGTTCATGTATTTTGAAGAGAACACATCTGCTTGCAGCAGACATTAATGTGGCCTAGTGCCTTCCTCGAGCTCAAATGCAACTGTTGAGAAAAGAATACAGGGTGATCCTTGGATCATCTCTTTTGTTTTTATTCACGTGGCTTTAATAAACTTAACCTGGGTGACAGCCACTTTTTTGACAGCACTGGTTCCTAAGTTTGGGGTAAAGCAAGATTATGTCAAATGCAGTATTTTGCATTTTTACCAACCAGCAGCCCTGAGAATGAGAATATTCTGCACTGTTTGCAGCTCTCACCTCCCCGGCACTAAGATCCTGGTATGTTTGGAGTCTGAGCAAACCTGTCAGTCACCAGCAGCCGCTGCATTCTCTAGGGAACAGAATCCTCTTTGTCCTAATGCTTTTCTGAAGGAGATGTTGAGCCCTGAGTAGTGGCAGCCACAGATTAAGGGACGTAGAGAAAGACAAGAGGAAAAACAGAACTTCACCTGCTCCGTGCAGCTCGTTCTCTTCTATCCCGTGTTTCCTGTGGGAAGATGGCAATTCAGACACTTCTTGCCCCCCTTCCCCACCTCTGTTGTACTGAGATCACCTCAGCACATTCCTTCAGTACCTTCAGGGAGCTGAAGCTTCAGCACAAAGACCCCTGTCTGTCTTCCAAGGAGCTGGGTCAGCAGGTGAGGAGTGGGGGAGCAGACAGAGCCTGTTCTGGGGGGCTGAGCTGCCCCAGCTGCCGAGCGCAGCTGGAGGACACAGGACACACCTGAATGGCTCCTGGACCATCGAAGGCAGCAAACTCCCCTCCCAGTTCTTGTCATCTTTGCTTTCTACATCACACCCTCCTTTGTTCCTGTGTTATTAATCCCGTGAGCCTGCCTGGACTGGACTACAGGCACAAACCTCTGAGAAAATGTTTATCTTCACACCTTCCCAAAGAGCCCAAACTTACTAGTTCCTTCTGCTCACCTTTGCTGTGGGCATTGTGACATATTAGCACAGAAAAAAGCTAAGGCTTCATCATGTGTGATGACTTTTTTATGCCTCATATAATGATTTTTTTATGCCTCATATAATGATTTTTTTCTGCATAAAACTAGAACAATTCCTCCTTAAATGAGGGAAGAAAGCACTGTAATTGGAAAAGTATATGAGAATACAAAATAGGTAAGATGCAATCTTAGGAGGCAGTGTGATGGCCCTAAACAGACAGAAGCAAGATGCCACCTTACATGCCTGACCTTATATAATAGCAGAGGGATGTGATTTCCAGCCAAATGCAAAGTCTGTAAAAGAAGCCTGTTGTTGCTCCTGCTCATTCCAGTGGGTCACCATGCCCTAAAAAGTAGTCAATTAATTTTGTAGCTTGCTGGCTTGGAAACTCCAATATGCTGGCAACTGATGGCTGACTCTTTTTTGAGGGACAGAAAGGAGCCCAAACATGTAAAAACACGGAAAGGTCAGTTTGACTCCCTACTCACTTTTTCCAGCTGCAAGGGCCATCCATCATGTGTAGGTATTACAAGGACACGTGGTTCTCTGGCTTGCGTCAGTAACCATCCTGACCTGGTGCTCCTAGGTAGATGTGGTTCCATTTCCTATTTTTTTCTTAAGCAAAAGCATTTTTTAAAAGTGATTTTTCTTTATCTGAGTTAGTTGCCTCTGTGTGGTACAGGCTTTTCACAGACAGGCATCCTAGACATGAAGTTTCCCTATCTATGTTAATCAAATGATAATGAAAACAATACAGAAGTGAAGAATTCCCATTGGATGTATTCCTTCCCCAAGCAATGTGGAACTAAGGAGAAGAACACTGTTGGAAGATCAATGCCTTAAATGGAGCCATCTCTGAAGCCTGCTGGCTTCTGTCTGAAAATGACCCTGGCTTCCAAAATTGTCTTCCTGAAGATCCCTGGGACATTTGGCACCGAGTTTGGTTTCCTGAGCTGGTCACTATCACAGTGCACTAGTACAGTAAAGGCTGCACATGCAAACTCTGAACAGATGGATTTAAGTGTCCGGTCCCACAGGACACTCTTGGAAAATCCAGATTAAAGAAGGAGGTGACATCAGGTAACCAGTGCAAATCCAAGCACTAAGGCAGGGTCTGCTTGTCCACAGGTGCTGGAGAGCTCAGAGCACAACTCCCATGTCCTGCCTCAGATCTCAGTTCTTTTCTGAACTGCCATCAGAGCTGTAAATTCGTGGAGAACACTTGTGCAGCCAGGCAATATTTTACTCCTGTTCTAAGGACTGTGCAAAAGACAGTGGAGAGAGACATGAACAAGCACTATCACATGTGCTTTGGTGACTGAATAGTCTGTAACTTTCAATATTCTGATATTTTTGACCATTCAGTAGAAGCAATCTGACATGTTTCTCAAGTGTCTGCTATAGCCAAAAAACCTTCACCCACATCAACCATTATAATATTTTTGAACCCTAAACCACATTGTTTGTCTGTTGTCCTGTTGTTTTAGCTGAGGTTTAACAAGCATGTTAATCAAGTGATCAAATACAGCCTTGAATTCCTTTAGAAGCATTCTGATGCTGATGTAGAAAAATAATTTTTAAAAACCCAATGTTGATGTCCTGTAGCAAAAGTTTCTACATATATTTAAAAGCACATAAATCATTTACAAACATCTCAGTTTAATTGTGCAATAGAATGCTGTGCTTCCATCATCCCAGGGGTACAGCATTGAACCTCCTGACCTCGTTCTGTTTTACACATGCAGAGTCAAAGCATCTTCATTCCAGTTTTAAAATTAAATTACAGAATTGTAAGTTTTCTTATGTAAAAACTATTGCTTGGCTTTGAATTCAGGCAAGTACACACAGCTCTGATCCCACATCAATTATGAAAATAATGTTAATTCTTTCAAATCCTGAAGCCCAGGATTTAGGAGCAGTTAACACTTTCTGGCTGGAGATGTCACATTTCCTGTGATGCAATGTAGGAGGTAGAGTTGCAATCTTCAATATTTCCCTTTAAAAACCTCTTCCCATCGCCAGTCAGATTTGCCAGTGGCTCCTAAAGGCACAGAGCAGAGGGAGTTCTATTCCATCTTTCCCCTGACCCGAGTTCATTGGAGAAGAGCTGCTTTTGAATGAGCCACAGGAGCCATGCTGAGTTTATTTTAGTTTGGTTTATATTAGGTTTGATTTCTGCTGATCCCTTCATTTTTCATCATTTCATCTGTCTCTTCCAGTTGTTCCTGTTGGAGAGGGCTGTGTTTGGAGAGTTCCTGAGCCAGAATGCTGTGCCTGCAGATTGTTCATCCCTGCGCCCTCCCCTCAGGCAGTGCCTCACCTGTGCTTTGTGCACACCTTCTTAGACATTAACTCTGCAAACTGCCCTAAATATCTTCCCATTTGTTCCTTTGAAGCATGAAGTGCAGCTAAACCCCAGAGAGCTCTTACTTCTGTTCATAACTGCACATTCTGTTTAACACCTACACAATCTGAATTCGAACTGGGAAGGACTGGGAGGGAGTGGGTGGCCAGAACCTCACTTTATGCTTAGAGGGGGAATCATAAGGTGAAAGTCATCTGTTGAACAGTAGAAACACAGTGCAAGCCCCAGTACCCAGCACTGCTGTTTGATTGCTTCTAATAATTTACCATACACAAATACTAAAATAGATTATTTTCACGATATTTCAGAGTGTCCTTTTGCAGTCTAAGGTACACATCCTCTAAGGCTGGATGAGCACCTTGTATTCCAGTGATCTTTATTACAGCCAGCAGCACTGCTTGACATGGGCAATTCTTGCTGTAAAACCAGCCTGTTTTCTTTGAAGGGATCATTTTTACTTATATTTCTTTCAGATTTTCATTTATCAAGTATTTTATGCACATGATGGTTCTCTGCCAGTGATTTCCTTGCAAGCTCTTCACCATAACTCCCTCTTTGAGCACTTGCCATTCATTAATGTACAGTTTTCCTGTGGAACTGGCCATCCCAATCACATGGTGGCTTTGCTTTCTCCTGGCTGGATGCCTTCCAATCCCACAGAAAGCTTTCTAGGGGCTCCGCTATGTCTGGTGATGACTGTGAGATGGCTTCTGGCAGCAGTGTTAATGCAAACGCATATTTGAGTGTGCTCTCATGACATATTTCCAATCCTGTGATCAAAAACGTGCCTATAGACATTTGCAAGGGAAAAAGCCTAACTTGGGATACTGTCAAAAGTGCATTTGCCTTTACTTACAGCAAAAAAATTTTGCAGTTTGGTTTTGTTTCTTTCACTGGATTTGCCTCTCAGCCTCAGATCATCAGGGGGAAAATGATCACACTGGAAATCCTGCAAAGAGTTTATTAAAATAAGAGTGACCTCCCAACCTCAGGGCATGGCATATTTCCACGAGGGGAATGGCATGATGGTATTTTGGGATTTGTGTTGCTGCATACTCTCCCTTGGCTCATTTACGAAAATAAAGTGGACTAGAGTTGTGCTGCACCCGAGGTTTGGGAAGTAAGGAAATGCAGGAAAAGCACTGCACATTGTTTGACTCTCACCTGTGCCAGCCTGGCCCTGCCAGAGCACTTCCATTTGTTACAGACGTAGGAAGGGTAACACAGAAAATGCTCCAGTCTCACCTGGTGTCACACAATGAGGTAATTTATGCTTGTACTGCTTGAACCCTTAGGATCACCCAAAAACCTTTGGTGGCAGCCGACATCATGAGTTTCTGACCTGTCTGGAGCTGCCAAAATCCAGATCAGGGATCCCAGCAAAATATGGTATTTGTTCATGATCTGTTGCTTAATTATTTCACGCTGTATAGACAAACCCCAGTGGCAAATCTCTAATCAGATTTTCACACTTGCCCTTGACTCGTTGGATTAGATTGCTGCTTCCTCTTAATGCCATAATTACAACATTTCCATGCCTGAAACCAAAACACGGATTGGAAACCCAGCCCTGTGACTGCTGCAGCCCAGGGATGTTCTGGGAGAAGGGGGAAGGTATCTGCTGTGCTGAATTGGCCTAGAAATCACACAGAGGCTCTGAGGGTTTAATCACAGAAATGTTTGCTCAGGGGCACTCACGATGGGCTTTCTTCTTGGAACTTTGAGCAAACATAGGCTTTGTTTGCATTTTTCTGTGGGATTTGTTTACTGTTCATTTGTGCTGCACATGCTGTGAGAAATTAAGCCATTATGTCCGTATTTTTTTTCTCTTTCTCCTGCTTTCATTCCTTCCCCCTCTTCAAAATCCTTACAATTCCTTTCATTACTTGGTGTTAACAGGACAAAAGAAATAAATACTTGAAAGAAGATACAAGCTGTGTTTCTGTTTGACTTTGGAGCTGCTGTGGTAACCGAATACCAATCTGCAAGGTCAGGAAAAGAAAGTAAGAAATAAGAAAACTGCCCAAAAGCTCAGACCACGGGGCTCGTTGGCTTTTGCCCAGCAATTTCCAGCCACATGCCCTGAGAGCTGAGCAGTCGCTCTGTAAATCTTTGAGTGTTTCATATAGTTTCCTTGTCATGTGGCCATTAAGTTTTATAACCTTTATATTTCAAGGGAAACAATGAACGTGAATTCCTTCAAAATGCCCTAATAGATCCCACATGTGAGCGATCTTTCATATTTTGGTTGCTCTGTAGGTACTGAACCTGCCTGTGGACAGCTGGTGTTGGCTGTGGGCCTTGGATGCCCCTGGCCAAGGGACCTGCTCCTGCTGCTCAGTGCTGAGGTCACTGTCCGGCCACAACGGGACCACTGTCCAGCTGGCTGAGACCCTGGGAAAGGAAAGGAAAGGAAAGGAAAGGAAAGGAAAGGGAAAGGAAAGGAAAAGGAAAGGAAAAGGAAAGGAAAAGGAAAGGAAAAGGAAAGGAAAAGGAAAGGAAAAGGAAAGGAAAAGGAAAGGAAAAGGAAAGGAAAAGGATCAGTCATCAGTCCTGGATCCGGTATTGATCCAGCTACTGGGATGTCATTCTTGGTTTCAGCATGGATCCAGCTGCATCAGTCCAGCTGATGGGATGTCTGGGATCCTGGGGACACCACCCAGGCTTGGGGGTGCCTTTTACAGACAGGGTTTCCCGTTGTCAGGATTGTTTTCTCAGTTTTATGCAGATGAGGTGTCACAGATGTTCTTTCAGACATTTCTGGATGTGGGTCAGAGGCTCCGTGGGTCTCTGGTGATCTTGATACCCCTTGCAGTCCCTGCCTCATTCCTGCCCTTGTGCTGTGCTTGTCTCCAGGAGCATGAATGAGGATGTTAATGTGCTGCCCCACCTCCACATGGCCCCTTCTCCAGCCACATTTGTTCTTTCTCAGGAGTGTGATCAACAACAATCCCTTTTGTGATCAACAACAACCCCTGCCTATTATTACCAGCAGTCCTTGGCTGGCTCCACAGCCACCCTGCTCTCACTGCTTGAGCCATACACATCTATCTCCTGGGATTCTGCATCCCGGGGTAGGGTGGGGCTCGAGTGGAACCTTTCACAGCTGTGGGAAGGGGCGGGTCACGGAGCCCTCTGGGGGATCCCAGAGGGGCTGAGAAACTCCAGAACCCCGAACACTCCTTACCAGCTCTTCAAAGGCTGTCAGGGTCGTGGCTTGGCTTTTTTTGTCTTGTCCTTGTCATTATTTAAAATCACAGACTGTTCTGGATTGGAAAGGACCCCCAAGGGGGTCCTCCATCGAGTTCAACTCTTAAATGCCCTACACAGGGATTGAAGCCACACCTTTGACATTATCAGCACCGTGGTCCGAAGAACTGGGCTGATCTCAATTCCTCTGTTTTAAGCGTGGTCCCTGGATGGCTCGGTGGTGAGTCTGACCCTGGAGCACGGGGCTGTGTCCCAGCTGAGCCTGTCCCGACAGCAGCAGCCACTGGAATTGCGCCCGGGGTGCCTGGAGGGGGCCGTTGTGTCTGGGAGGGTCTGTCTGCAGTCATGGGGGGCAAAAATCTTCCTCAGGAGCCAGCAAGAGCTGAAGAATCTGCCTGAGAGGGTGAATTTCTTGATTGCTGCCCTGTTACATTTTCATGATGTGGGATGGTGTTTTGGGAGCAGGGCACGGGTATTGGTAGTGGGTTTTCCTTGGTTTTGTTTGGGTTTTTTTCCCCACAGACAGAAGCCTCTAAGTTGGATACTTGGAGAAGAGGACATAGATTTCCTTTGAAGCTTGACCTGTTAATTTGCCTCCTGTATTTTTAAAGTGAAAGTTGCCTCTCTCAAGGTTTTCATAAGCTCTTTTCTATTATGAACAAATTCTAGAGTTTTGGGCTGAATTATTAAAATGGCTGTATCAAGTATATGCAGTCTATTTTTAAAAATTAGGCGATTCTTAATCTGCACCTGTAAACAATTTGAGCTTCATTGCCTTCAGCTTGCCTTTAATTATGCAGGTATGGCATCTTTTGAAGTATTTTTGCTTTTCTGTGCAGTGGCTGAAAGGAGCAAACGAGGATCTGTGGCACTGAGCTCTGCGACTGACTTTCTCTCTCACCTGTTGTAACAATCCTGTTTCTTTTTACCCACCCATGACTAATTCCAGCAGTTTTGAAGAGGTGTTAAAATACATAATAAAGGTTGCACAAAGGATTCCTTGTATGGAAATTATACATTGTTTGTTATTTTATGGATTAATTATGTCGAGGCAGTGGTGAGTACCTGTGCTGGCCCTACAGGTACCAGGGGAGTTGTGCCATGTGGGTTTTTGTGTATCCTCAGTTTACTTATGTAGCAGTCTGAAGTTTCATGTCCTCCTCACGACCTTACTTGGCTCTTCTCAGCAACTTTCATGCCTTGAGAACATGGAGCATTAGATGGGGAGGGTGTTGTTGGATCATGTGCTTTGGTAAGGGCCTGGGGTTTTTTATTTCAAAGTACTCTTTGTAAACTGGTATTTTGCTGCTTTGGTGTGGGAGTGGTGAAGTTTGGAATGGATAGTGCCACTAAATTAGTGACCACATCAGAACTAGGCCAGTCTTCACTGCTTCCAGAGAAAGCCACGTGTCAAGGCGAGGCCATCTGCTGACCCTGAGAAACAAGTTTAATATTGTGCTTAGACCACAAGTAATTTCCACTTATTGTAAAGCTGTCAGACTGTTTCTGCCCTCCCTGTCAGTGGGACAGGAGCTTTGTGTGTGCAGACACGCCGTAATGGAATTTTGGGCACTCTGATGATACAGATTTTAAAAATAATAAATTGTCCCTGAGAGTCTCTCCTGGACCTGAGGCAGCTCAGGCGTATCAAAGCCATGGCACAGTTGTGAGGTTCTTTGTCAAAAATGATAAGGTTTACAGGAAACATTTGTTCTGCTCCATTTGCAGAGTCTTAGGCACATCCTAAGCCACCCTCTCAGGGAGGCAGGGAGGTGAGAGCAGGCTGCCAGGCAGGTGGGAATGGAGGTGTGGAATCTGGGGAGCCTGAGGTTAAACACCAAAGGGAGCAGCAGCTGCTCGGTGGAGCAGGGACAGCTCGGCAGGTTTGGTTTGTGCCCTGTTCTGAAGCTGTGCCCAGCCATTGAGAAGCCCATCAAATACACTTTGTGTTGCCCTGAAGAGTGTTGGGAACAGTCCTGAGCACAGCAGGAAAACAGGGAGAGCCTGCCAGAAACGCATGTTTCAGGCAGTTTTTCCAGCAGTTTGCATCACCAGCGCCGAGCTCTGACGTGTGGAATCAAGAGCTGCTGTGAGGCTGTTCACAGAGCAGTGCCCTGCACGGCAGGGGGATGTTCGGGCTTCTTGCCACCCATTTTCTGGGCACAGGGGCAGGATGGGTGGGAAGCTGTAGATTACCAGGGAAAGGGAAACTGCTTAGCAGCTTCTGAGCACAAGCTTGGCTGCATTCTGCAGGATGAGTGGATTATGGATGCACAAAGGTCTGTGGATCAGGGAAAGCTATTCTAAGAGCAGCAGTAGTGCATCTTGATACCCTCCAGCCTTTCCTCCACGGACTTTATGGGCTTTGGGGTGAGAAAAGCCCTTTAGGGTCTCCCTGCTCCTTTTCTGTGTCACTGCAGCTACTGCTCTGTGCTTTGCAAAATTTAAATTTGTCTGTCAGGTTCCTTTTGAGTGTCTTGAGCTGCAGAAATGGACATACTGGGTTAACTGGTATCTCAGAGGCTGTGGACGTGGGAACTGTCCCCTGGCAAGGGCTGCTGGTGATCAGGGATCCATCTAAGCTACTTTAGGAAGTGTTGCATCCTCGGAAGAGCAGGAGGGTGCAGAGGAGGCGGGGGTGCAGGATGGGTGCCATCCAGCCTTGAGGAGGCTGATAAGCTGAAACACCGTGTCAGGCAATGTTGCTGACTGTAGGGCTTTTGTGTTTGCTCCTGTTGAAGTTTAGAGCATAAATAATGATTATCCGTGCAGTGCTGGGGCTCTGCTCTGTGCTTGGCCCCGTGTCCCAGCCCCCGCTCCCCCGGCAGGGTCAGGGAGAAGGGAATTAGAGGCGGTGTCTTTGGCTGACATGAGCCCGCTGGGGAGGGATGAGAGGAAGGGGGTCTTGGGGGCTGGGTTCAGAGCAAGGTTAGCCAAATATCGGATAAATTAAGCAAGAGAAACAGACAGCTCAGCTTGCAGTGAACTTTTCACCCAGCTAACCTGTTCCTCACCCTGCCTTGCACAGGTGGAGTGCGGCTGGAGCGCAACCCTTGCTCTCCCTGCCTCCCTTCTTGCTGTGGTAAGGCATGGCCATGGGGAGAGCAGGAACTGTTTCGAGTCCAAGAAATACCATAGTTCTGATTTCTGTCCTAAGAACCCTGAAGTTAACACCACTAATTGCAGAGGGGTTAGTTCATATTTGCTGCAGGACTGATAATTACTGGTCATACAGGACTGGGAAGAAATTCCATGCTGGAGAGGGCAAGGACAAATGTGAGTGTCTAAACAGTGATGAGTAGAGATTCTTTGTGGGAAAACACAAGACTGGTGGGAATTCTGGTGTTTATTTCTCTGACTTTTCTTCTGCATTTGCAGTGCAAGTAAATACAAATAATTGCTGACAGATGTTGTAAAAACATAGCATTATGCTAACCATTAAGGTTAATTTTTTTTTAGGTTAATAATAGACACTGGTAACTCGAGATGGTGTACTTGGCTCAAACTCACGTTACCTTGTTGAAATGAGCTGTGCTCCAGATGCACGTGTGGAACCAAGTGCTGGACTTCTTCTCTTGACCCTTCCCTAAATCCCCATGATCTCCGCTCCCTCCTCCCCAGAAAGCTCCAAGCAAATTAAAGTTCCTCTGTTTTAAGTAGTTGCTCCATCACAATCAGTGCATAGTGGCAAGGCCTGAAATTTTTGATCTTTCTTAGACCATATCTGTGGTTTGTGGTGTGACAGGTCTGTTGGAGAGCAATACCTTGTATTGCTTCAATCTTGGGTTGAAAACCACTGTGTTGAAGTTGCAGCTCTAGAGTTCTCTAATCTTCCTTTTCCCTTTTCTCTCATCATAGGTAAAGAAGGTCTGAAACCAATAGCAGCTCTCTACGGCACAGTATTTCCAGGAGTCAAGTCCTATGTCTCTGTGTGTGCCTAAACTCCATAAAAGTCCAAAAAGTAAAAATAAATTTGTTGTAGAACCCTCTTAAGAAACTCTTATTGGCAGTGCACTTCTGGTTGGTAGATGCTGGGAGCTGTGTGTCTGAAAAGGAAAGAGCAACCTGGAGATAATCGCTGACTTCAGGAAGCCAAGAGCCTTCCTGGAGCAGTGAATAATTTCAGCTTAGCCCCCTGCTCTGCCCCACACACAGGGATGGTTTCCACCCCCATTTTGGATCTGGGAAGTTCTTGGAACTACCCGTAAATGTCTGTTCACACCCAGCTCCTCAGCCACTGCCAGGTTTAGGTGATTGGCTGCAAAGGACCACTGAGAGCATCCAGGATTTTGCCCACAGGTGAGAAGCAAACATGGATTGGGTGCCAAAGGTGTTTTATGTTGGCAGAAAATGGCCATGGTTCTGCAGTTTGGGAAAAGGGGATGTGCTTGGTGGAAGGTGTGGAGAAAGGGATAAGGACTCTGATGTGGTTACTGTTGAGTTCCTGGGCCTGCTGACGCTAGTGGTTGTTGATCAAAGAGTTTTTCTTCTCCTGCAGTTGTTTAAGAAGATAAAAGGAAGTGAGACGTGCACAAGGCAGCACCACCTCTGCTGCCCCTTCCCCTGCAAGGACGGGAGCTCTTGGATGGCTTTGGTGAACCCAGAGAGCAGATTCTGTTCAAACTCACTCAGTGGTTTGCTTGGCCTGGGCTGTTGTGTTGTTGGTTTGGTTTGGTTTTGTTCCCTCAGGACAGTTCTGGCTGGCTGATTTTACAACCTGTAGCTTCAAATACAAATTCTGCATTTGGGGAGGGGATGGGGCAAGGGCAAGGTCAGTGGTCATCAGATAAGCGAGGCTACTCCTTCTCCAGCAGTTCAGGCAGATTCATCAGAGCTCTAAGTAACATCATAATCTTGCCAAAGACAAATTTGCCTGTCTGATCTGTCAGAGTGCATTTTCTCCACAGAACTTGCTCCCTTTTCAATGCACTGGTAAAGTTTCCCAGACCTGTTTGGCCAATCACACTGTGGCTCCAAACCCCTGTCATGGCAGGCTGGTGGCTTCTACTGTGTTTTTTACTGCCCCTTGAGTGACATCGTTTAAATGATGAGTCTCTGAAATGATTCACACCAAAAAAGATCTAATAATTGTTACCAGTTATTCAGATCAGTGTTACTGATTTCTCGCATCCTCCCACTGGTCCCTTGAGCTCCGCCACCCACTCGTTTTTCCTAATATTTCCCAGGCTTTCCGGCTGTAGGCTCAGTATGCCCTCTTCTGTATTAAGGTGTAAGTGTCTGGCTCTCCCCAGAGGAGCATTTAGGGCTTGGCTGCAGCAGCTTGCCGGGGCAGATCCGAGCTGGAGTGGAACTGGGAGGTAGAGGGAGCACCAGCAGCTCCAGGGAAGCTCCACGGGATGTTTGTGGCACACCCCTGCTCCCTGTGCTGTGCTGGTGTTGCTGGCAGGCCCTGGGGTGGCCAGTTCACAGCTGCCTGCAGGGCTGGGGTCACAGGACTGCCCTGGGGTCTCTGGAGCACTTGCACAGGACCAGCTCCACGCTCGTCCAAGGCTCCCACCAAGAAGCCTCTGCTGTGTTGCTGCTGCTCTTCCACTTGGAGGCTGGGGTTGTCTCTTCTCTCACAAAAAAAGTTCCTCAGCTCAGGAGGCTCATTTCTCCAGCACCGTGAGTTGAAATCTGCACGGTGCAGTGATTTGTGTGGTCCGTACCAACAGCTGCCATTGAGAGCAGTGGGTTTTTCAAGCAGCTCCTCAGTCTGGCCCCTTTTCCTCATCACGTTCTCTTTTCGGATCCTGGTGCATTGTTCCTTGATCTGAGTCCCTTCAACATCTGTATTCTCATTTTCTTACCTTCTTTGGTCAGTCTCTCTCTAGTGATTTCTTCTACTGGCAGGAGCACACTTGGTTTTGCCCAGACTGAGATGGATCTAGAGCCCTGAGATGGAAAAGGGTTCTAGGAAACACAATGAAATATTTGAGGATGCACTGACATTATGGCAGCTGAAGATCTAAAGTTGGTTCTGGAGCTAATTTTGGCTGTGTTACTGTCTTGTGCAAGGCCTTAAAGAAACTGTGGATAAACAGATCTACAGAGCTGCCCTAAGGAAGGGAAACAGCTTCACCCTTCATACTTACTAGCCCCAGAGGTGGGCTTTTGTTCTGACTGTTGGTTATTGGGGTCTGGGAGAGTCATGAGTTTGAAATTTGTTCTGTCAAAAATTCTTACACAGGAAGTAAAGAGCTCCTTCTCTTTTGTGTGGAGCTCATTTGTTCACTCTTGCTGGGAGGGGCTGGGATGGCAAGAACCAAAAATTAGAATGTTCTCCCCAGTATTTGAGGGAATTTCTTTACTTTGCAGACAGTAGCAAGGAAAATGAAGGGATTTTGAGGAAACAGGACACAGAGACAAGGTCTCAGTTAGCAGAGGACTTCTTTGGATGACTAAAAAATTCAGTTCACTTCCTAGACTCCAGTTTTTTAAAAGAAAAAAAAACCACCTTTTTTTTGAGGTTTTCCTATAGAGGAGATATGAGGATATTGAATGTTTAGAATATTAAAGGAAGTTATCGAACATGTAATCCAGGCCTCACACAGGATTCCTGGATATTCTAGTGAATTTATGGGTTATTTTGGTGCAAATAAGGAAGATGATGACAAGGCCTGTGGCTTGTTGGTCCTGATTCTGCGGTCTGTGAAGTTCAGCCCCCCAGGGAGTTTCCTTCTGCAGAGAACTTGGGAACCGCTGGGGCTGGGCTGCACCCTGTGCCCTTGTGGGGAAGAGCCCTGTGCCACACGTGTTGGCCCAGCAGAACGAGCTCCCACAAAAGAGCAGCAGAGCTGCCCTTTCCTCCTGCCTGGACGAGCGGAGGATTGATGGCTGTTCCTGTGCGTGTGCGGCACTGGCACCGCAGCCCCTCCTGCGCCAGCAGCGGGACAGCTGGGGGAAAGAAAAGCTTGGCCTAACCTTTGCTGTGTTATTTATTATCACTTTGCAGCCCCCTGGAAAATGAACTTTGGGAACTCGTGGGCCGATGGTAAAGGCGAACACTGGGAAAAGGCCGGGAATCAGCAAATCCATTGTGTTGCGCTGACAGAAAGATCCAGTTACAACACACTTCAGCTGCCAACTTGCTGCAGTCACTCAATCCATCACGGTGGGCTGTGGGATCACAAGCCAGTGAAACTCAGCCTGGCGTGTTATTTTAGTCTTACATGGACTGTGAGATAAACGGGGCATGAACCGGCCCCCTGGCAGGGGGTCGACCCCCGGCGCCCTCATTAAAGTGCCAATCAAAAAGAGTAATGGAAGGGGGAATGGAAAACTGACTCCTCCAGCCTTGCACCGCGCTCGGCCCCGGCAACTCACACAAGCCAAGGGAAATATTTCTGTTCTGAATAGGAGCCAGGCCTCCAGAAACGCTCCCTGCTCATCTCGGAGTTCCAAGGCTCCTCCGGTGCCGTGTGGTGGAAACCTGTCCCCCACGGCCGGCTGTGAGCACAGGGGGGCTGCTCTCTGGAAAGGTCTGGATGTGCTTTCTGTGGATGCACAGGCCCTGGGACTGTGTCCGTGGTCACTCAGTGATGGGGTTTCTGTCAGAAGTGGTGCCTAGTTCAGTGTTTGTGTGACAAAGGCACAGTGAAATTGCTCTCAGCCGCAGCAGTGCTGCCCCCGGGAGCCTCGGCAGCTGCTGGGTCTGTCTGAGGTGTGGCTGTGGATTCCTGTGCCCTGGGGAGGGGTTATTTCCCACTATTATGGAACCCACAGCAAGTCGACACTGAGTAGTCTTGGGGTGAATGCAGACATGAGGCTGAGGCACACAAGCAGTGCTGAGCTGTCACTGGTGCAGCTTCTCAGACCCCTAAGCTCTGCTTTGACAATGAGTGCTGCTCCTCGAGACTGGGAGAGCCTCCCTGCACTGCTGTGGGAATTCCTGGATGGCCTGAGATTGTTCTGGGTGATGCATAATTACATGTTCTTCTGCATGTTGGTTTCCCTCTGGGGTGTGCTCGAAGGAGAGGGAAAAATGTGTCTGTGGAAAGAAAGAAAGAAAGAAAGAAAGGTGAGTGAAGTTGTATGTGTAATGTGGATTTTTATTGTTTGAAATCAGGAAGCTGTAAGTGGGGGAGTTGGCTCTTAAATCTGCTTATAAATGTCAGCTCTGGTGTGATCTCAGTGTGATTATGACCTTGGCAGCTGTTTATTTTTGCTCACAAGGTTTTATCAGCAGCACAGAATTTTTCCAGGTAGATACTGGTCTGGTTTAAAATATATCTATTTCTTTTTTTATGGACAGGATCAGCAGTTGGGATTAGAGTTAGTGAAGCAAAATGTATGTGTAATAACACCAAAGAATGACGACTGCCTTGTTGTCTACTGAGGTTGGTACAGATTAGAGGCACCCAATACAGGGAGGAAGGAAATGTATCCAGGTCTGGAGCCCTCAGCACAGGAAAGACACGGAGCAGCTCCAGAGGAGGCCACAGAGATGCTTCACAGGCTGGAGCCCCTCTGGAGCCAGGCTGGGAGAGCTGGAGGTTACCAGCCTGGAGTAGAGAAGGCTCCAGGGAGGCCTTAGAGCCCCTTCTGCTATTCCAAGAGGCCTTACTGGAAAGATGGGGACACAATTTTGAGCAGGGCCTGCAGCTATAGGAGAAGGGGAAGTGGTTTTAAAGTAAAGGAGAGTAGACTCAGACCAGATATAAGGAAGAAAATTTTACCGTGAAGGTGAGGCACAGTCACAGGTTGCCCAGAGCAGTGGTTGGTGCCCCATCCATGGAAACATCCAACCCAAACAATTCTATGACTATAAATGGTATGATTAGAGTCAGCTTTGTACTGAGCTGGGTCAGAAATAATGACTGTACCCATTTATACACAAAATTCTGGAACATTTGCCTGTCTGAACTGGGGCTGTGAGGATGCTGTCTCTGGATAATCCTTTGAAGGATCCTGCAAGTGCTATTACACCACAAATAAAGATGTGTTCTGGCATAGAAGGTAGTGCTGAATAGAATCTTCACATTTCTGGGGTGTTACCTCAAATACTGTTTCCTTCATACTTTGAGATTCAAAGAAATCCTGAAAAGGATGAATGGAAGGTCCTAGAATTGCCCATTGGCAGAGGGGAGACATCAGTGGTGACACTCCTGCTGTTGGAGCTGCTGAAGGGACCTTGCTTTGCCAAAAGAAGGCTGGGGGGTTGTCTGGTCATGCAAATGGTGGGTGACTTGTAAAATTATTTTATTTTTTTCTTCCCGTTAAACCTGCATGCAGGCACAGGTTTTTTGCTACATCATTATTTTGATACCCAGTGGTTTGTATGGCTGGATGTTTGCCAAAGGCCTCGGAGCAACAGTCCTTAGGAATGGTGAGTCACCCTCCTGGGGCAGAGCAAATGTTTGCTTTTGTGGTGTCTGGAGGGCTGAGGGATAGCTGGTATGATGGATTTCTCCTTTATTTATTAGAATTCCTCTACAGCTGCAGCATGCAGGGGACTTTTTTAGCTGGCATTTTTAAAACCCATTGTTCTGCAGCTCCCATCCACAGCCCTTGCCCTTTGGGTGACCCAGCCATTTAGCCAAAATGGAAATGCACATGGGAGCTGTTTACTTGGCCCATGGCCTTCCAGTACTTTTGAGTCAGCCCAGAGCAGGCCTGAGCTGCAGAGCTGCTCCTACCCACGCTTTGTGCTGGCCACAGGGTCAGGCAGTGCAGCGTCAGCTGCAGGGAGGAAAACCCCAAAACCCAAACACACACCAGGCAACCCTGAGTGACACCGTGTTATGGACAAATCCTGGGTTACTGGCACAGGGTGGGGAGGCCCTGGCTCAGGTTGCCCAGAGAAGCTGCCCCATCCTTGGAAATGTCCAAGCCAGGCTGGATGGGGCTCGGAGCACCCTGGGGTAGTGGAAGGTGTCCCTGCCCAGGGGTCTCTAAGGTCCCTTCCAGCTCAAACCAGTCTGGGATTCTGGGATTCTGATGCTCTGTTCATCGTGAGTGTCCCCAGGCCCTGAGCAGAGCTGACCCCTCTAATGGCACTGCAGTTTGCACCAACAGCATTTGTATTTCTGGCCAAAAATGTGCTGTGGTTCTACTGAGCAAAACAATATTACTTTTTTTCCCCCTGTGGTTGTCAGTGGTTAATGAGTAACCTTTTCTTTCTGGCAGGAATCCTTGTCAGAGTCTGCCCTCTCCTGCACCCGAGGCACGGGCAGGACTGGTCACAGACCCAGCTGGGGCTGCCTTTGCCTCACATTCTCCCAATCCAGAAAATCTGCTGCTGGAGAACCGCAAAAACTCCATGGTTCAGTCAAACTGCTCTGAGTCCTGTTAAAAAAAATATTTTCTTGGCCAGGGATGGTTCTGGCAGCGGAAGGCAGGTGGGTTTTGCTGCCCTGAGCCCTCTGTCAAAGCTGTCAGACCATTTGGGAAGCCACCAGCAGCTCTAAGAAATGGATTGCAAGAAGTCAAACCTGTAACTCAAGGGGATTGGAAATGCTTTCTCCCAGCCCTGCATTTGATAAAATTAAACATCATAATGTGGAGTAAGAGCGTGCCATTGAGCTGGAATGCTGCAGCAATCCAGACTGGAGTCTGAAGCTCTGGCCACATTTTATTATTTTATCATTTTTTATTTTATTTTAAAATTATAGTATTTGTTTTCAGAAAAATAAGACTGTTCTTTCTTTGCAAGAACCCTGCCTTTAGGAGGGTGGAATAGAGTTTGGAACACAGCCTTTGTTTTTCAATAGAATTTTGAAGTATATATACGTTGGGGGTGGGTGCATATATTAAAAGAAGTAATACAGAAGCATGCACATGCACAGTGTTATTGTCAGAAGAAAACTTGTGTAAGTGGATTTTGAGCAGCTCTTGACTCAATTAAAATGTGCTTTGATTTTGCTTTGTTGTTGTTTTTTGTATAAAATAGCTGTGCAGCAACCTGTAATCTAAAGAGAGTATATTCACTGAAATCTGCTTTTCTAGCATGAGGTACCAGAGGTGAAGTCATCGTGAGCAGCAAATCAAGGTGGGTTCCTCTGAGAAGAAAAACAGAGCAAGGGCTGAGAGGATTTGTCAGCCCAGTGGGTTGTGCACTAGAGGAAGCGGGTTGGTATTAAACTGTGCTTTAGAGAGAAAAGTAAGTTAAAAAAATATATACAGTTGGGCTAAGAGGTTACAAAGTATTTTACCAAAGTGAAAATAGATAAATGTTGAAAATTATCATGCAGTCTAGGAAATGAGATAGTGAAGAGATCAAAAGGTCCCTGTCACTGGGAAATGTCTGATTATTGCTCTGGTTTGAGATGGCGCCCATTTAGCCACTTAGCTTCTCCCCACAAAAATGTAAACACTGCACTGCTTTGGAAAGCAGCCTTTGGGACTGGAGCTGCTCAGATGGATCATCACCCTGAGTTACTGGGACTCTGTCAGGAGCAGAGGGGAGGGAAGGGTGTTGTTCATATTTGCCCTGTGCTCCCATCACTGCAGGAACCCCTCGAGCTGTAGGAGCTGTTGGGAAAAGGATCATTCACGATACAGCAGCGATGGCAAGGAAAAGGGGTTTTCACTGTGGACATGCCACAGATGCAGAAGGACACACAGGACTTCACCCCTGGTTTTGGAGTCTAGAAGTTTCTTTTTTCCAGTTATTTTCATGCCTTGAGAAAGTGAGGACGTGCCCAGGAGTGTCTCAGGAGTGGGCAGACAAGTGATGCCTGTGTCCTGGAGTCAGACTTGGTGACAGGGTCAGTTAGTGGGGTGGGGTGGGGGTGTTTCCAGCAGGGACAGTGTGGACACAGCCCCTGGATTTGTTCACCTTTGCAGGAGCACTGGAGTGAAACTATGGGCAGGGAAAAGAGCAAGAGAGGAGAGGACAGGAGGAGCGGGCAGGACAGTAACTGGGAGAAAAGGGGAATAAAGGGGAGGGCAGGGAAAGGGGGAGAAGACCAGTCAAGAGGAGGAAAGGTGGAAAGGATGGGAAAAGGAAGGAAAAAGGAGGACAGGAAAGGATGTGACAGGTCGGTAAAGGGGATGAGGGGACTGGGAAAACAGGCAAGGAAAGGGGAGGAGAATAGAGAAGGAAGACATGGAGAGGTGTCATTTCCACGTGTAATTTCCTCACATGTAATTTCCTTCCTGCCCCTGCTGAGGTGTTATTTCATCTACTCTTCATTACACCTTGAAGCTGGACATGTTTTTTCACACAAATGCCTCTCTGAGTTCAGGGCACTCCAAGGGTGCCAGTGTTCAATGACTGCTCTGGTGTTTGCACATCATTTCCTCAGGGATGGTTACAGAGCCCAGGTACTCCATCCATCCCCTGGAAATGCTCAACACAGCAGTGAACTACTCCTTGTCTTCCCTCCTCACCTTTAGCAGCCCAGTGTTTTACAAGAACTCAGAATTGTTGTCATTCTAACCTTCAACACCAAAATATTCCCATGTGTCTTCATGAAAGGACTTTACCTTCAAATTACTTTACCTTTTAATACTCTACTTACACAGAGGCGACAGGTTTATAAAATAACATTTAAAACGTAGGTTACTCAGCAGTTACAGGAGAGTTGTGTCTTCATACCCAAACCTGGAACCTCCAGGGAGTAAATGTGACACTGAGGGTTCCAGCTCCTATGGGTTAAGGTGTTTCAGAGCACTCATTCCTCCCTCTTCAGTGTGGTTACAGTTAATGAGACAAATACTGATGTGACATACAACATTGGAAAAAAAAAAAACCAACTTGTTATTTTTATTATTTAGAAGTTTACTTCTGAAGATGTTGTGAAGTCCAACAAGCTGGTGATCTCCTCTCCCCCCACCCTTCCTCCATCTGAGGGAAGGAAAAATCTGAAGTTAAAGATTCAATTTCCAAGGCTGCTCACTTCAACTACTTCAAAAACAAGTCAGAAACAGGGGTTTTGAGATGCAAAATGAATCAAAGTGAATGTAAAACTGAATCCTCCCTGTATTATTCACCAAAATGCAATTTATTTGTTAAAAAAGAGGCTGAAATTTCAGTGCAAGACATGGTCTCCTGTATTTACCTGTATTAGTGAGTTAAGAGAAAAAAACAACAAAAGGCCACCAAACAACCTAACCAATGCCCCCTAATCACAGAGTTAATGCACCCTAATCATGGTGTTAAAGCTCCAAACCACAGGACACCTGTGCTCCAACAGGTGAAATTAATTCTTAATTTTATTTTTTAAAGTTTTATCTACATTCCTGCACTGTGAAAAATCAGTTTTCTCAAGGAAAAAAAAAGACAGAGAGAGAAGGGCTTGTGTCAGGTAGTGCAGTAGGACTCAGTAGAGCTCTTTTAATTTCTTTACACAGTAAACAGACTCATATTTATACCAACACCCGCTGCCCGTCGTATTTACATGGACACTTGTACATATATACATGTTAGCAAAATACAGGGCTTCTCCCAGACCCAAAGCTGTGTCAGCTACACCTCTAGTTATACAGCTAGTGCTTAAAAAAGAAAAGCCACCTCTTTTGTTTTCTCTAAATACTAAAATTATATTTTTTCCTTCTCTATCACACAATTCTGGCTCCAGCCTGGTACCTGCAGCTCTTTCTGGCAGTGAAGAAGTGGATTTTCAAGAGTCCAGCTCGAGTTGCTCTTGATTTTCACTAAGTCTGAGCATCAGCTGCTGCTCATAATAAAGGCTCTTTGCATAGTTGATTTCTTGGGACAGCTTTACTGCCAGAGCTTCCGATTTCACTTTCACCTGCAGAAAGAAAGGGGATTTTTCTTAATATGCTCCTGCTGTCAGCTAAAACAGAATAGATTTTAGATTTGAAGTAAGGGACAGAAAGGTTTCAGTGGGGTTTCCTTCTCAGCACTGAGGTTGGAGTAAAGAAGAAGCACGAGGGAGCACCAGGTACAAGGGTGAGAACAGGAACACTGTGCCTTATCTGAGGTTATTTCCTTTGCCTCCCCTCCCACCTTTTACCTGGCTGGTGTTTTTGGAATATGAACTGACTTGGGTCAGGGGTGAGCTTGTGACTGGGCCCACAGAACAGCCCCCAAGCAACTACTGTAATGGCACAAAATACAAACACTAGTTCCAGCATTAGACACCTCACAGTAAAAAAATACCACACGTAGGAGAAGATTAAACAGACAGCAAAGTACCCAAGCTCCATTTATGTGGTAAAGTTAAAAGCCTTTCACAGGTAAATCATGTTTCTTCCTGTTACTTTTCCTGCATGGGGGAATATTTTAGGGTTTTCCATTCTTCAGCTTTCTCAGGAGTTTAGGGAGCCACTTCTACAGTCACCGAAACCTGGGCAGCAGCTGTTTTCAGTGCTGACAGAACAAAGCCTGTGACTGAAACACTTTGGTCACGAGGGGAGCACAAGGGGAAGGGGTGGCAGCTCCTCACCATGGGCCGCTGCTGGGAGGGGCCTGGCATGGCCACGCCGCTGCTCGTGTTCACAGCCTTCTTGGTGAGCTGGATGTACACGTTCCCGTGGTCCTTGGACACCAGGCAGTGGTACAGGTCATCGTACCTGACCTCCAGGAATATGGAATCCCTGTCCATGCAGTCCCCACTCCTCAGGAAATACACGGCCTTGGAGGAGATGAGCACACAGTAGCTGTCGATGTTCTCCACAGCGATGAAACTACAACAGAGGAGAAAAAATTGTTAGCTTAAAGCTAAAAATAGCAAATTAACCAGTGTCTTCACCTGTTCTGTGACCTTCAGAAGTCCATCAGAAAATGTAGTAGTGCAACATGTACAATTCATCTGCATTTAATTTAAACCACTTAGAAATGGAGCTGATGAAGGACACTCTCACCTAGTTATAAAAAGATCATGCTGTAAATCAAATGTTAGTGCTGCCTGTCTGGCCACCAGCTTTTGGCATTACAGGGACATATAAAAATGTCCTTTGACAAGGACTTAGGAACAGTAATTTCCTTGCTCTGGAGCACTGCAAGTCCTAAAGCTGAAGCTTAACTGCAAGTAATTTCAGTTCCAGAGCTGAAAGGTTTGCAGACATTTATGACAACAGCATTATTTTCCTGTAGCCCTCCTGTGCGTCCCTGCTCCCCACACCTCCCTGCCTTCAAATCCAAAAACAAGTTGAACCTGCTGCCAGGATCAGTAGCAGAAAAGAGAAATTAGCTGTTTAACTCGGGGTGAGAGGTTAAGCAGCAAGCAGGTTTCCCCAGGGAGATTAGGCTGAGTGATGAATAGGAAGAGGGAGAGAAGAGTGAGTTACAAATAATGAGAGTTATGATGGCTGAAAAGGCTGGTGTATAAAAGAGTAACTGTAAGGTGCAAAAGTGAAATGGAAGTTGAACACACAAACGCTTCTCCCCCACTTCTGATTTACTACAGAAATGAACCTCATTAGCAGGGCTTTTTAAACGCTGAAAAATTTAGCAACTTGAATTTGAAATCACAGCTGAGTAGAGTAATAGAGTATTGCTAAGTAGAGTAAAAAAGCTCTGCCAACAGCCCCCAAGGCTGACATGCATCTGTAAAGGAGGATTCTCCTGCTGTCAGGCAGGTTCCCAATTGCTGCCCTCTGAGCCACAGCTCATACAAACCTGCCTGCTGTCCTCACATCCTGCAGAATCCTCCACTGGCTTAGAAATCAGTGACCTTTGCCACTACTCAGTGTTTCTGGTAAACAGAAAAGTTCCCCGTCTCCAAACCCACTCTTGGCTCCACCAGTTAAATAACACTGTGCACAAACTACTCTGAACTGTCACCAAATAAACCCATAGCTATAAAAGGTATGTTAATAGCCAAAAATATGGCAAGAGGTCAGGCCATGATTTCTTTTTGTGGTATAAAAGGCTAACTCCAGTAATTCTGTATTCCCAGTCCTCTCAAAGACACTGCTCTGCACTGGGCTTGCCTTTCCCTCCACGCTGTGTCCCTGCCCTGGCTCCCCTCACACTGGGAAAGGTGCACACACCAACTCCAACCCATGCTGTCATGTCAGTGCTGAGAAGGGCACAACCAAGCCTCATAAAAAAGGGCCTGTAACACCCTTTGCCCAGCTCTAACCTTGGATGAAGCTCCAGGATGGGATAAATAAACTGTGTCCCTTTAAGTAAAACAAACTGGGAGAAAAGTGAATTTCAGCTTAGAGGAACACAGGTGAAAGACAACATTAACAGAGTTCCGGAAATCAGCAGCTGCCCTGCAGTTTTCCATCAGAGTTCAAACACTTTGGGGTAAGGTTCTGCCTTTGAAATTAGTTAAATAGGATGGAGAGTGACACTTTTTATGAAGTGTCACAGAAAACTTAATTTAAATCCAGAGCAGCAGTACAGCTGCAGAAGAACAGCCTGGTGCCCTGGACAGGAACATCAAACACGGGGGTTTGGGGGAGGCCCCGGATCCAAGGGGGTCCCCAGGGAGCTGTGGGGCACGGGCAGCTGCTCCCAAGCCCAAGGGCAGCACCTGGGCACTGACCACGAGTTGCATTTGCTCTGTAACAACAACACATGATGCACGTACTTCTCTACTTCTCCTTACAAGACTTTTACTGGTGGCATGTATATATTCTGAAGAATGGAAACAGAGGTCAGTGAGTTAATGGAGAAGCCCAGAAACATTAGCTAATTTGTAGTTCAGGCTCTACATTTTGTTCTAAGTTTGAGTCATGCATCATTACCTTTGCTCTTGCCAACTGTTACTTTCTTCTCAGTGTCTAGTTTTTAAAACGGGTATTTTTAACCTTTTCAGATACTACTGCAAGATACAATTTTTTTTAAACCCATACATCTACACGATTAAAAATATCTCAAATTAATAAAATGAAAAATTAAATGAAACATGATCCAGTAGAACAAAGTAGAAGCAACCAGATCTCTGGAGAATTTGTGGGGTTTTTAACAACATCAGGAAGTAATTACACAATATTTTCCAGAAGTGAAACAGCGAGCCTAACTGGAAAAAAATGTGGAAACATTTAGTTAGAACAGTAGAGCAAGGTATTAAACCCCCTTTTATGGATTTAACTCTGAAGGAAAATATGCAAATAATCAGGTCTTCAAATATGTTTCTAATTATGATACTAGGATAAAAGTCAGACACATAATTTTGTACTTATTTTCCATGACAAGAAACACTGTGTTCTGTTGAATGGTGTTCCTAATGGTGAGAGTCACAGTGAATGAACAGTGTGACTCGATGACAAAGGCCACTGCTCTGCTATGGGCTACACTGGTGATTTTTTTTGGTCACAAATTGCTCTTTCCAGTCTCCCTGCCTAAGAGCCAGCCTGAATAGGCACAAAGATCCTGAAAGCAGATAGAAACAGGATACCACAAATGTGAACTCACAGGGCCACAAGTAACTGGCAGATTGCAATCACTTCCTCAGGCAGAACCTGCAGTGTCACATGGAACCTGCCCAGTGACACTGGTGACACCAAGTGACCCTGCTGAACCTGTATCTCCCTCTGCCAGCTCCAGCATCAGCAATTCTGACCCTTTGCCTTGGCAGATGCTCTGATGGGTGACAGACACAGCATCTCCTCTTGTGCAACTTCAGGCCATTTCCTCTCATCCTGTCCCTTGTTCTTCTCCCTTGTTTTGTGGGAACAGAGTCTGACTGGCTGCACCCTGCTGTCAGGGAGCTGTGGAGAGCCAGAAGGTCCCCCATGAGCCTCCTTTCCTCCAAACTGAGCCCCTTCAGCACCCTCAGACACTCCTGGTGCTCCAGACCCCTCCCCAGCTCAATTCTCTTCCCTGGACACACTCCAGCCCCTCAATGTCCTTGTTGTGCTGAGAGCCCAGAACTGAACACGTGTCTGTGTGTGAAGCAGTTTTAGGCATGAAGACATGATGGCAGCAAACAGAACAGAAGTACTCAGAGTAGCTGTGTAAGTGCTTGTGTACTCACAACTCATCCTGCATGTTGTCTGTCAGTTTGAAGAGCTGCTCCTGTCCCTCTGCTTGGCTCTCCAGGTAGCGGGGCAGGAGCCCCTGGGGTCCCCTGCAGCACCGGGGCTTCCGCACTCGCTCCGCCTGGGTCCTGCAGCAAGAGGCACACAGACATCACCTGCTGCAGCCTCCCTTCCACTGACACTGTCTGCACAGAGCTCTAGGAACTCTCAAATACAAAGCCTTCAAAATTCCCAGGTCTTCACAAACACAGCATGTAGATCCTGGAAGACTTGGCTCTGGAAGGTGTGCTGTCTACTCATAAATTTCTATGAGACACAGAACCATACAATAATAAAAATAGAAGGATTTTGTCTACAATGAAGGGGCAAGTAGCTAAATTAGTACGAAGAAGTGACCTAAGCAGTGTATACTCTCTGAAGATTTGGGGATGTATTTATCAGCAGTTTTACTGATTTGACCATTTCTTCTCACTGCTCTAAAGAAAGTAAGAGTGCAAAAACCTAGAGAGAGCTCTCACCGATGGACAGAGCCAGGAGACTGCAAACTCTGGGGTTACAGAAATAGGAACATGCAGTTAAATCAAGACAGAAGAAAAATCCTCATTAATTAGGGTCCTCATAGCAGGGTTTAACATACTTTACCCTTCTGTGTGTCTATTAAAAATGACAATAATAAGGACACACACTTGTGGGCTGACAGCCATCAGAGGCTGATACTGGCCACAGCACTGCAGAACTGCAGGCTCGGTTCCTCCCTTAGCAGAATTTTGTTAAAAAATAATACTCTGAATTCCTTCAAGTTCCTGGAACGCCCTGCCCCTGAAGAATTGTGTTACAGCCTGCCGAGCCCTGCTTCATTCCCTGTCCCTTCCCAGCAGCATCACTCTGGGGCTGCTCCATGGTATTTCACAGCTCTTCCAGGCTACTGCTGCTACAGATTTCCCAGCCAAATGCACCATTTTGGATTAGTGCTCTTGCTTTCTATCCTGACTCTTTGTAAAACCCTGCACAAGGAACTCCAGCCTTTCTGATCCAGGGAGAGGAGGAAGGTCCCATGGACCATTACCTTTGCTTTTGAAGCTGCCCATCATCAGGAGAGAGCACTCACCTTCTGGGCTCCATGATCTGCAGATGTTTTCTCTGGAGCCCCACTTCCTTGTCACCTTTCCCCCTCAGCAGCCCTGTCCCACACCTGAAGCCTGGGCACCCTTTTAAAATTTGTTTTCCTTCAAGTTTTTGACAACCCTTAATGCAGTGGTTAGAACTATTAAAGTACTATGCTCTGGAGCAAGTCACTTCTCCTGCCCCTTAAATTCCTTAGATATAAGCAGGATTCACCTGTACCAGGTACAGTATTCTTGTCCTTCTACACAAGGTGAACAAACACGTGCCTGTTTTTACCTATTAGAGTCTTACAAAGCAGTAAACAAAAGTGTTTGCCTCCATGAATGCACAACGTTGAGACAAAAGCTCCAAAGAAATTAAAGAATTCCAACCAGTATAATTCACATCTTCCTGCTTGTCCTACTTACTAACTTCCACAAGCAGGAAAATGGCAAAAGATCACTAATCCAAGGAGCCCCTGTTGGCTGTTACACCTCTCTATGGCACATACTGACAAGATCAAAGAGCGACTGTCTACAGCCTAAGGTGGGTTTTAATTAACTGTGGCCAATCAATAATGTTTTGCTGAGACACTTTCCATCTTGGATTCAGGAAGGTTGGATAACTGGGACAGAGCAGCTGCACTTTGCAGTGGGTTTTACATGAACCATCCTTCAGACAAACATTCCCCTCTGCCAGCCCCTCTAATATTCTGTAATATCTTGAGAAGAGGGATCTGAAGCACTGCAAGCAAGACTACCTTAACAGCAGTGGGATAGAACAGGGCCTTTTAATCCCACAGACACTATAACTACAGGGCACACTGGTTTCTAATGTCTGGCTCAAAGCAAGTCAGAGAGAAAATACCAGTGCTACAAAGACACTGGGCACTACAATGGATTTCTGAAGGTTTGACAATTTCTGAGCCAAGGTTTTATGTTTTGGTTTAGTTTTCAAATGGAAGAAGCACTTCCGAGTACAAGTTCAGTGTTCACTGTGCCCTCCACACTCAGACGCTGATCCTGGTGATAAAAGAATCCCTTCTTGGTGACAAGGTCAGCAGTTCTCCAACCCAGTGCCACTGGTGCTGGGCCTAAACTGCATTGATTTTGTCCATCACCCCCTTGGCAAACTGCTGTTTGGTCTGCACAGCTAAAAACATTCCACACCACTTGATTTTTTTAATCTAAAAATTTGTTCTACTGTGTCAAGTTACATTCTGCAAATAATAAGCAACCCTGGTGAATCCCAAAAGCTGCAGATTTGTCAAGCAGAGCAGGCAGCAGTGCCCACATCTGGGTTCCATTACCCAGGCACTCAGCAGATCTGCTGATTCCTTTATAATAAGCACACAAAAGCAATACAAGGCAGGAATGCCCTCACGTCTGCCCAGCACAGCAGGGAATGGTGCTGGTGGACGGAGGCACAAAGGGCTGGGAGAGGGTGAGAGGAACACTGCAGCCCTGCCCTGCTCCCAGGTGAGCACCGGAGCTCTGACTGCAGCTGATTCTGCACACTGGAACAGGAGCATGGCATTAACTGGTTGGCATTTGCTGAGCAGCTCACAGAACCCTTGGGATTCAGCTAGCCAGTTTTAAGCCAGAAGTTTTGTAATCAAACACCTCACCAACCTGATGAAGGAAGTGGTCAGGTATTAGTGGATGTAATTATTGATCAACTTAGGTTGAGAAAGCTCTCCAAGAGACACCACTTGTTTTCCAGAATCACCTGTCTTTATTCCTTCACTCCACGTTCACCCCTATCTGGTACCCACCCCACCAGGTTCCCACCATCAGGTCTGTAGATGTCATTCCTGCAGAGGTGCATAAATACACAGTGGTTTTGAGAACAACAACTGTTACTTATCTTTGAGGGTCTCTTGGACCTAAAAAATTTCCCTGAAGTGCACCCTGAGTACCTCCAGAAAAACATAAAAAAATAAAATTCAGAAGGCCTCAAACTTTGTATATCAAAAGAAGTTGGTCTGCTAAAACAAACCATCCCTATTCTAAAATGATTCAGAAATTATTTAGAAATGTACCTCTTTCAGTTTCCTCAGTATTACACCCAGAATAATTATTCATCATAATACAACTTTAGGAAATGTACCAACTTCTGAGAAAAACCAACATGGACAAAACCTCATTACCTCATGACCAACACAGTAATCACTGGATTTCATTTAAAATCTGTATCTGAGGGATTTCTCATCTGGGTAAGAGAATAGCACTGGCAACCATAGATCTGTTAAAAAACCCAGCCTGAGCACAGGCACCCCAAACCCTGCACAAACAACAGCTCTGAGTGCAAGGAGATGGAATTCTGGCACCTGGAACCAGCATTTAATGGACCAGGCTCCTCACAGACTTGACCTGCTGCAGCACCTGCCTGCCAGCCAAGCCCCATGGCCACACCCTGGGGTGCTCCTGGCCATGGGCTCCTTCCTAAGGCATCCTTGAACCCCAGGGCTCCCCACAAAACTCTCTACGAATCATTTCCTTTAGCCAGACCCAGTTCTTGCTGCCAAATCTTCAGCAACTGTCACCAGCAAAAGTCCAGTCTCACCACCTTGTTATCCCAGCCCAGTTAAGCAGTAACTTGTTGGTTCTGGTACAGCTAAAATTCAGTGTTTCCTTTGTAAACTCGGGTTTTTTTCAGGTTTGCATAAAATTTAGTGACAAAAGCCTGCTCTGGGCTGTGGCTTGGCATACTGACTTTCTGCCTGGCAATGATTTTTATCCCCTTGAAATAATTATAAAACAACCTTAATTCAAACAAAGGAAAATGACAGGTAATGTAAGACACAATTCAAAAGCTGCTGGTATTTTCAAGAAATAGTAAAATCAAACTATTACTGTCTCCGGAAAAAGTCTGCTTCCTAATCCAGGGAGTGCTTTTTTCTGAGGAGGCTTCAGTGCATTTCAGACATTAAGTGATACGATCTGATAAGTTAAGGGAGGAATAACCTTTATCTTCTACCGTAAAACAGAAGACAAAAATACCTGGTCCACTTGTTTGAGTTCCAGACTGACTTGGACCTGCAGCCTTCCATGAGGATCACCATCCCATGCACATCATTTCCATGAAATGCAGAATGAGGATGGTGCTTGCGCCACAGCCATGATGGGAGGACACTGTGCAAAGCACACTTGGGAGTGCCAGAACCAATTAAATACTGAACAATGTATGCCTTCAAAACGGAGCTGAAAACTCTGCTATCACAGCAACAAACTCAATGCTGCAGCCATAGCTTGGGAACACATGGCTAACAAATGAAAACAAATGTCTGCCACTTGTAATGGGGTCTGTAGTGCACTAAAAATCCACTATTTCCACAATTCTTTTCTCATTGATGCACTTAACTATGTTTCATGTGTTGAACCCATGTGACGAGCAGGAAAATTCCCCGAATTTACTGAGCAGAAGGGGAGAGACAGCATGTTTTTGATGTGCCAGTTCTCAGCGCCTGAGAACATTCAACGCCTTGGGCCTAATTTCAGGAAAATGTGGCAATCTAGATTCCCCGTTCCCTGTGATTCTGGTGTTGCTCTGTTTCAAGGGGTCAGTGCAGTTGCCTCCCACCCTGTGCTGGACTTTGGGGTGCAGTTCCCAACAGGCAGGTCACTGAGACCCGGCACAACTCTGCCAGGGGATTCATTCACTGCTTCCAACACAGATGCTGTTAAGGTGTGTTAAAATGCACACATGGTGCAGAGCATTGAGTGCTGGATTTGGCATCAGAATGTCTCAGTTAGATGCAAGAATGTGTAAAATCATGAGCCAGACAGCTCCCTGCTGACTGCAGATCTGAGGAAGCTCATATGCGCTGTTTATTCCAGCAAACGCATGGAATATATTGTGCTTGTTAATCGTGTTCCCAAAATGCTAGTTTCAGGCAGAAACATGCAAATAAATGGTGCCTAGGGTTAAAACCTCCCATTTACAGTCAAATCCCTCCTCTTTGGAGGGATCTCCCAGCTCACATGCTGCAGACCTCTAGCTGACCCGACATGCCTTTAGGAGAGTACAGCATGCTCAAGGAGCAACTGTTTATCATGAAGGTTGTTCCTGCCAGTTTCTTGGAGACAGAGCTTTTCTCTCCCTTCCCGTTTCTTTTGTACACCAGATCAAAACAAAATTGAGAATTATTCCCTGGGTTTGCAATCGTACATAACCGCATCAGGCTCCAAGTTCAAAAGGAACTGAGAAGAGATTAATTAAGACAACTTAATTATGACATCCATATTACAAATCCAGCATCTGGGCAAGGTGTATGAGCTTGCACTGTAGACAAAGCACTGACACCGCTGCACCCTGGGCATCAACTTCTGGCTCTTGCCCCACCTCTGCCTGTAACACCTGTGCAGCAAAACTCACACTTTCTCAAGTACTTGGATAACACCAAGCTTAAGAAGTTGACAAAACATAACACTGCCATCCCAGCTTCCAATTTCCCCCAGACTCTTCCTGTACTGATTACAGGGACGACTGCAGCTGTCACCTTAAAGGGTTTCTTGTCGAACCAATGTGTTGAAAAATGCTCCCATTCACCTTCTGACTTGATGTAAAAGATGGTTCTTAGCAGGGAATTCCTGCAAACACCTGTCTGAGAACAGGAGCTGAACATGCTTTAGTGAAACCAAAGTGCCCAGGACCATAGCACTGCTCAGCCTCAGGGCACTGTGTGAGGGTTTAAAATATTAAATACTGTCTGCTGCCAGGCAGGGCCTGTAGCAGATGGAGCATTGCTGTGCCCATGGAATCCCAGACTGGTTTGGGCTGGAAGGGACCTTAAAGCTCATCCCATTCCACACCCTGCCATGGGCAGGGACACTTTCCACTATCCCAAGTTGCTCCAAGTCCAGTCCAAGCTGGCCTTGGACACTGCCAGGGATGGGGAGTCACATTTATAATGGTCCTGTCAATGCTGGTCAAGTAATACCCAGTTGTAGTAAATGCACACATGGTCACTTTACTTAGAGTGTAAAATACTTCAATCTAACAGAAATGCTTCCATACTGTATTCCTACCTTTCTGGGAAAGCAAATCTACTTTGGGGAAAAAAAAAAAACCAACCAGGGGCCCTGCCCAGCATCAGAACAGTGACTCTGGCTGTGCATTAAGGACTGTGTCAATCAACTCTAATGACTGGATGTTTCTTCTCTTTCAGACCCCCCTTTTAAATTTCTCAGTTACTACAACTGGGGCTGCAACAGGCACAGCAAAGTGCTCTAGCACAAACCTCACCCAACAAAAAGCTGCTCCCGAGGTTTGTTTTGATTTTTAAAGTTTGCAGTTGCAAGAACAATTCAGATCAACTGGCTGTACTTACAAAGCTGATAAAGAGCATTCCACATGTTAACAGCAACATTAGGTGAAAAAATTATCTATAAAAATACCAGCCACATGCTAAATGAGGTGACATCAAGGCAATAAATAGCTCCATCTGTATGAAAGAGTTTGCAGAACAACCCAGAAGACGTCCCTGAACAAAAAAGTAACTGTGGATGAAGTAGAGCTGAAAAAAAAGTGGGTTTGATTTTTTTTTTGGTTAAAGAAAAAGATCAGTTTTACATATTTTTCTGCGATCACTTTATAAATCTGCTGCACATTAGAAATCAGACACACGTGTATGTTTTCCAAGTACAGAAAGCTGAAGGTTTACATTTTAATAGCAAAGTGCCTATTTGTGAATGGCAGCAGTGTATATTACAGGCAGTGTGAGAGGGTTAAACAGGACAGCCTCGACTCTTTATAAACTTTTGCCCTCTGGATATGTACTCATTGGCTGCTGTACAAGACTCGAGCTGTATTACACGCCTTAACGATATGGTTCAACTGTCGGTCAGGCTCGGGGCTGGCGCTGGGCCAGACCGCAATCAATGGGACACAAACCTCCCCCTTTCAGATCATCACGAAGGCTCATATTATCTCCTTTTTGTCGTGCTGGTTAAATTTATGGAGCAGAACCCCGAAGCTGCATTCCTTGGCCTGGGCCGGCCCACGCGGGCCTCCCTTTGTTTGGTACTGTAAGGAGCGTGCTTTGGAGGATTGCGGGGTTGTTAGTTCAGGCACTGACTGTTTGCTCATGACTGAAATGAAAAGAGTTCAGGGGAAGGGCAAAAGGACAGCACAAGTGTAAAACCCCATCCCAGCAGGCCCTGGGCTCCCATCTACCGCCCCGGCCTGGGACTGAACACAAAACCTCACGTTAATGACCAACGGGAAAGTCTGTCTGCTAACAGGTAAAGAGCCCGGCTGCACCTGAGCAGCACCTCGAGCTCTCCTGCTTTCAGGCAAGTCTGCAATTGCTACATAAATCTGAACCTTGACCAAGCTGCCTTAAAACACTGCTTAAAAGTGGTATTAGTTTTAAAGCAGTGCTGTATCTCTTTGTTTGAAAATAGAACCTGTCAGTGCAAATGGCCACACAGTTTAATACTTCCACCACTTTAAACACGTGGAGTAACCTCAGAGAACCCAATATTTACGATGTAGCAAGGAATTCTAATAAGACACAAAATTACGGGAAATACAGCACGGAAAGGAGTTTTCATTTTGTCTAAAATGGGCATTTCCTACATCTTTATACTTGGTCTGAGGATGAAAAAAAACCACCACAGGGTATGCTCAGACACTCTCTACTCAAAGTTTTATTCCTGTTATAAATAAAGGGCACTTCTTGATCACATTCTCGACACCATTCTCATTCCAAATCCAAAACACAGCACTGTAACAGCTACTGAGAAGAAATTAGCTCCATCCTAGCTGAAACCAGGGCAAGACCACAAACTAAGGATGTAAGAAACCTCTAACGTGATCTCAAGGCAAAAGCACCAGGAGTGAAGGTGACCAGAAGATTGACCAGAATCATGGCCCGTACATGACTGACATTATTGTAAAGACTTGTAAAGTCAGATCTAGATCAAGTCCAAGGTCAGGACCAAGTCTGGGGCACATACAGAAGTGTAAAAGTTCAAGCAATATTTATCTGTTAAACCTGAGAATCTCGTGGCAGTATTTTGGCTGAGTTTGGTCTCCATACAATTAGGTATTTATTTCCTACTTCTCCTCGGTGCCACTGATACTCATGCTCTCAACCACTGCTTTTGACCTTACAATGCAAATCACAGCTAACAGAGAGATGGATGCAAAAAGGCAAAAAAATTAAATTATAATCATCTGCTTTTGACATTGTGTCAAACTTTGCAACCTCACTGCACAACTCCAAAGTGATGAGCAAAGGAACAACTAGCACAGGCTGCTGCTTTCCACATGAAGTACATTTCAAAAATCAAATATTTACATAACAATTTTCTGGGACCATTGATGGCTTTGAAATCTCAAACTATTCTTTACTAGTAACGGTCTAATGCATGGACAGAATTAATCAGAATTGGGGAGGTCACAGAGTTATCTACTTCTAATTTTCACATTGTGACTCAGAAAAGAACACAAGCCCTTGCAGCAACAGTCCAAGAACAATCTTAAACTTGCACTGACCTGGCAGAAGCCTGAGAGAAAGCCAAAAAGGCAGTTTCCTGCACTACTTGTTAGGTTAAGACACATATCTAAATATAAATGTTCTTTACTTGTGCTGCACTAGGACATAAAACACGTTTCTAGTGAGAGCTCTCCAAGCATATCCAGAGACATAACAGCTTTCCTGTTCTGAACCGGGCTTTAAGACTTTTGGCGGTATATGAAGAATATGGAAATAATCAGAACTGTTGTATGTGACACTGGAGTACTTGGAACACATAAAACCCTCTCAATAAAGGTATTGAATCATAGGCATTAACTGTTTAAAAAATTAGATGTATGCTGCACTTTCACCAAATGCTTTATGCTCTCTTCTGCGTTAAATTTAGAATTAGTAGGGCATCTTTATGATTAGATAATAAGTTTATAAGATTAGCCTTGAAAAAGTCCAGCCTAAAGTCAGATTTAAAAAATATTTTCTTGCCCTTTAAACCAAACACCTTTGAAACTACTCCCTTAAGGTCTAAAGCCATTGCCTGCACCTCAGCTGTGCTGGTCTGGCTCCATGTTCCCAACACATGGCGTGTGCCAGCTGCAGGAGTTCCAACACAAATCAACACATTTGAAGACAAAAAAGACTCATTCCATGTAGCCTGATCACATGAACGCATGCTGCAGACTGTTCCTTTCCATTCAAGAACTTTGCTGGAATTCGACTACATCTTTCAGGAAAGCCAACAACCTCAATTAAAATTCTTCATCCCACTCAAACCCAATCCAATGGTTAAAGTCCTGAAAGCTGAAATTCAGAGCTTTTTTTAAAACTCAGCCATGTAATTAGAGAATTGCAAGGGGCCTGTAATTTACAGTTACGTATCCTGCTATTTAAATGCAACTGCAATTAACTGGCTGAGTCAGCTTTGCAGCAGCACCAGGAACATGCACAGGGTAGGATCTAACAGCTCTTGTCACACTCATGAACTCGGTCCTCAGGTGTTCAAAACTACACTGGTGATCAGCTCCTGCCATGCATTTCTGGTCACATCCATCAGGGAAGGCTGCTCTTGTGTGCTGAGCTTGGAAGAGCCCAGCACGCTCCAAGCGGAGCCCACGTAGGGTCATTCTTCAGGCTTCCTGCACCTCACTCAGACTTCATCAAACTTACTGTTTACTGAAACCCTGATGTAGACCCTTCAGAATTCCAAGAGTGGCATAATAAAACACAGGAAATGGAAAAGTCAAATGGGAAGACAAAACAAGCAGAAAACCCAACATTTTTCAAACATTTTTCTCCAAGCTTTCTGATGATAAAACCTACTTAGGGTTTTCTTTCACTTCTTCACCCCACAGGTCTCACGTACATACGAGAGGACTTCTTGGCATAGTAATACAAAGCAAACTCTTGGCCACAAAGAGCACAAAGACTCTTCTCTCAGAGCAGCCCTTTCAGAACATGATCCTTTCCCTCTGCCACACTCACAGTCAGTGCTAATGAACACATATTTATTTTAAGCAAAACCACTGTTACTTTGCTGAGCCCGCATTACACCAGTAACTGACCACAGGAAGAAGCCGAAGCATCTGTCCTGACATGCTGACACCTCACAGCCACAGGAGGATAGGCACATGCACATAAGGGCACACAGCCACCCCCTTTCATAACTGAGAACTTTGCACAAAATAAAAATGAGAACATGGTGACATTGTATTGATGACAGAACTCTTCAAACCTTTCAAGAGCTGTTGTTCTACAGTGAAATGGAAGCTGGAGGTAGAGCAGGGAGAACTTCATTTCAATTCTGTCTGAGTATTCAGTGGTAGAAGTTTAATCTTACTACACACACCCTTTCTAAAAATTTCACTTCATCTAATGCTGTGGGTTAATAATTCCTATTTTGTGTTGCGGCTTTTCCAGGCAAATTTGACTCTTGTTAGAGTATCAACAAACGCCATCTATTAAATAAAATGCAAATGGAATGAAATGGGCTGATAACAGCTCATGTTAACTTTGATTATTGTTGCTTTGCCTGAGGAAAAATAATCAGTTCAGAGGTTGCAGAAGGCATTAATACACCGTTTTATAGTATTATTGATTAGAAATACCAACTGGTGGCTGACCTGGGGCTGCTCAGGGTCGCGGTGTCCCTCACTGCCTGCGCAGTTTCCGACGCGAAATCCAGCGCTCCCGCCACGGGTTTGGTGACAGTGCCCACCAGCCCCTTCCCCAGGCCAGAGATGAAACCACTGACCCCTCCTTCTGTTTTCACACCTTCCACTGTCGACGTGATGACACTTGTCAATCCTCCAATGATACCTGGCAAAGACAAGAGCAGCAGAGAAGTCCAAAATTATTGGCTCTAGAACTTACAGAACCTCATCCACCTGATGCTCTCTGCCTACACGGTTTATTGTGCATTTAATTTAACAAACTTTCAAACTCAATTACTTTAACTAATAACTTTAGGCTTTGTATATGCAGTATACATATGCATACGTACAGACCATAATATCCCACAGAAAAAGATTTAATTCATCATTAAATATGTGTATTTATAGGTATTTCTATACTGGTTCATTTCCAGCTGCACTTACACCAAGAATCCTCATCTATTGCCCAGGTTAAGTGGTTACTTAGGATGTGACAAAATTCTATCACCACAAACACTGGTACAATTTGAGACAGAAAACAACAGAGTGCATTTCTCCACTGGACAAAGTCACTTATTTTAAACTGGCTGGTTAAGTGCCTTTAAAGTCAGTTTAAATGACTTTAACTGTGATGCCGCCAACAGACATTTTTGTGTACATTTCTCTTCCTCAGAGCCTCAATGATCTGAGAAATCAGGCACCTACTGGTTTCAAAAGATTTGGAGCAGTTCACATTCTCTGAGAAGACACTTTGGAGATTTCACATCTCCATGATTAAAATACCAGTTTCTAGTGCCCGGGCTCAAGCACTCACCTGCGCAGCTCCCAGCAGCCAAGGGCTCCTCTGAGGTCTGTAACTCAAGTACAGACCAGGCAGATCTAAACTGCCAAACTCAAAAAGCACAAAGTATTTAAATCTCTCCTCTTGAGTAACTATAGTTTATTATTAAATCCTCTCTGTTGAAATATAGTAATTAGCAGTTCCTTTATTTTTTCAAAAAAGTGAATGGGAAGTATTTAAAAATGCCACAGACTTAGGACTAGAACAGTCACACTAATTATTGGATAATACAATACAATGAAGTGCTTTTATAATGGACTTTTCAGCAAAGACTCATATATTTTGGATTTCCTGCATTTCTACCAATTTATGTCAGACTGTTCAGCATATTGGTGTGAGAGGAACCTTTCATGATTCATTTCACACCTACAGTGTCTCTGTATGACCAAAGCAAAAAGACTTTTCTCAGCATAGAAAAGATCCTCTTTTAGTGAAAGCCAAATCAGCTTTGCACAAGCTGCAACAGTTACACTGTGAGAATAACATTTAAACAAACTGAGTCAAGATGATGCAAAATATAAATATTTGATTTAAACTTGGCTTGTATTGATTTAACCTTCTTCAACAGATAAATCATGAACTAAATCGATGTGACGTTCTGGCCAAATTAAAACTAGTCCACTACCCTTTACACAAATAAATATCTCTAGCTCTTAGTACCCTGAAAAAACCCCACAAAATAACCCAACTGGTGAAATGTAACTTTAAACTGATGTAAGGATTCCAAGGAAACTGAGGTTTCTGGAACTAAAAGCAAACATAAGAAAGCTGCAACCCAGCCATACTAATTTTTTTATTTTAACGTCTGGCCCTCAAAAAAACTCTTTGTGTGGGTATTTCATACCTCTACAAAGAAACTGATGTTTTGGATGAACTTTCTTTGCCAATTTAATTTTAATTTGAAAAAAAAGCTTTTACTTCCAGTTACATGTGAAAAGCCCTGATTATTAAATGTTGTTTCTGTTGACTTGAAAACCAAACGATGCCCCCACCCCGACCTGCCAGCACTGAAATTCAAGCATAAAGCCTCTGACAGCTCCATTGCCCAGGCTTCCACCAAACACCCAGCAGTAACAACCACTGTTCTTTGCAATCTGATCATCCCTTTTAAGAGAGAAATGAGTTAAAATTACAGCTAAGTAATTTTACAGCTAAGTTACCATGGGCAAGTCCATGGATTCCAGCTACAAGGTGCTCTCCACTGGTTGCAGCATGGTATCGGATGTATTCCCGCTCCGTCTGATGTCTGTTATCCATGGTCTTTCCCAAACCATCTGACAAAGTCCCAGCAAACTGCAAGAGAAGAACCTTTTCCGTTATTGGAAGAACAAAAGCTGTTTCTCCTAAGTAGATTCACTGCAGAAAATTCCTAGAAATACAAACTGACCTGAAGCTATCTATGAACCATGTTTAAAGTTAGGGTTTTTTCTGGAAAAATACCTTGCTTATGAGGACTAGAGGAGTTGCTATAAAAATTGAAAGGCTCAACAGGTCTTCAAAATTCAAACCTCATTACAGAATCTCTCAAGACCTGAAAATTATTTTTCAAGAACACATTTTGGAAGTTACAGTGGTGCATGACTGGACAACCAGCCAGAAGAAATAAACCAATTTATTGATGAGAATTGGTAATCTCTTCACAGCTTTCCCCCCCTGCACTCACACTGTCCAGCTCCAATACCCCAGCTGTTCCTGCAAATACAATCCAGCCTTTCCTCAAATATCCCTTCCTCCAGACACAGAATCTGACACCTAATTGTCAACAGCAATCCTGTTTGTGTGTAGACAGAATTTTAATGCAATAGTGTATTTTTCTTAGTAAGGTGGCAAAAGGAAAAAATCCCATGCACATAGTTTAAAAGTCAAACTCCATTAGCTGTAAACCCGAAGTTAAACAGGGACATTTTTGTTTGTTATTTAGAAAACAGCACTGAATTTGAGCTGTAAGCAAAACAATTTAAAGATTTTAATGTACCAAACGTACCATGAAGTGTTTCCATTTTGCCCTGATTCAGGTGACAAAATCTGAACTCAGCACACGTTAGTTACAGAACATGTTGAATTACTCTTTGGCGTGGCTCCTCCCTCCCTCTCCCCTGGGACTGTTTTCTGCCTTCATTTAATAAAGACTGAAGCCAAACTTTTGTCACCATCTGTACCATTTGTACCCAAACCAAGGGGTTTCCTCAGTGAGCACAGCGAGTGGGTCCCTCTTGAGCCATTTCCAGCTGAGACCAGCCCCCTCCTGCTCTGCAGTGCAGAGTTTGCCAATTAGAGGTGAAATGCCACGGAAGATAAAACAAGGGGATGCTCCACAGCAATTAGCAAGTGATGGGAAGGGCTGCTGGGCAAGGGGACAACTTAGCCTTTCTGTGTGAGGTTTAAACTCGTATTTGAATAAAGATTCAGACTGTGGTGCCAGCTACCCTGATTCCTGATCTGAACCATACCTACATACATCCTTATTACTACAGGTAATACCACCTGAGTAAAATACCTGCTGGGGATCACAACTTGACCCTTCTTTTTAACTTTTCTGTACACCTCAGAAATACTTTCCCTGAAATGGTTTCTGAAGTCTATTTCAGCTAATAGGATTGTATCTACCTATACAATAAGGAAATTAAAGATTTCTAACATAAAAAACCCACACCCAACCAAACACTTGCAGAGCACCTCCTGCACAGTCTGTCTAGGCTGTAATCACTGTATTGAGAACAAGTTACTCAGCAGTTATTTCAGGATCAGAAACCTAAGCAAGCATTAGAAATTTAAGCAGTTTAAGTCCAGCTTAAACTCTGAAGGGAGATTTGAACAAGTTGAATGAAGCACAAAAGCAGACTTGCCTTTTCACTCCCTTGAGTCTAGCTTTTAGATGCCTCCTTTGGGGAGTGGAATATCAGCTGCTGAGGTTTTGACTGTGCAAGAGCAGAGATGGTGCCTTATTGAGCTGTTAACCCGGTCACACAGCAAATAGGCTCCAGATAAACAAAGGTGACACCAAAAGTGCGACCCACCCTTGTCTTCCTCAGCTTTTGTTAATAAGGTGTGACCTGATAACTTCAAAGCCTACTCAAGACCGTGTAAATGCCAACATAACTAAACACAACAGTCTGTGGAACAAACATGATACTAATCAAGGGACTTGTAAAAACCAGCTCCTTCTTCTCTATCCAGATTTTCATAATGAGTTCTTTGTCTACTTGCTGATGAAAAAAAGAAATTAGCCACTTGGTCTTTTATCTCTCCATTTTCCTCATTTCAGACATCCTTTGCCTTGAAACAGAACTGCAACACAATACATTAGTTTCAGCTAAGGGAAATTACCTGCTTCCAGACCAAAAGGCTCCCAGTGTTTCTGGATGAAACCAGTCTGCACAAGCCACATCTAGAAGTGGATATTTTACTTGTCAACATGGCCTCTCCAAACAGAGGGGAATAGGAGCCTTCCAGACTACTGATTAAAAGCTCTGTCATTTCAGGTACTTAAAATATTTCAACTTATCAGCAGTACATATTGTTTAATGCTTTGCCTTATCCATTTTGCCTGGAAAGAAGGAGAACCCTCCTAAAAGTCCCAGGCAGCTGAGCATTCATCCACCTTCATTGACAAGACACCCTCAGCTTCCTCTCACCTTTTTTGTCCCCAAAGCAGATGGTTCTTCCTGCATTTTCCTTCTACAGAGGGACACTGATCTCTTCTTCCAGGTCTACACCCTAAAGACACCTGCATCCCTGGTTTTCATCCCACACCAGTTCAAGTATGATATGAAGCTACCGACTGGTAACATCCTGCAAGCAGAAAACATCCCCCACTGCACTTCAGCCTATCTGCTGTAACACAAACTCATCCTCCTGAGGAGGGTGAAATATGACATTTTCCTCCAAATCCCAGCACATTACCCTACTGTGCACACTATCTTGGGATGAGCATGCTAACCACTCTCAGCACTTCACAATCACTGAAGATGCTACTGCACTTCTGCAAGCCCAGACCATGCTGGGCTCAGCCTCCTCCTCTGCAGACTCAAGTAAATCAATGATTCATCATTTCTCGTTTTACATTTACACACTGTCAACAATCAATACTAATGATTCACCAAGATCTGAAAAAGCAGATGAAATACTATCTGTACAAGAAACTAATCTATTCATGTTTTGGGTTATTTGGTCTTTTGTTTTTCTTTTTAAAGGCACAATAATTAAGGAAGTTTTGTCACAAAAACCTTTTACCACTGACTACATATCCCTTGCTGTTTCAAGCAACAGAAGAAAAACAAAAACACTCATATACAGTGTTTGTGAACCAAAGCTGGTGCCAAACAATTAAGGCTTATGGGGCACAAAAAGAATCAAAGCAAATGAAAACTCCACTTTGGACTGCTTGTTCCCTCTAAGCCAGATGCATGAAGCACACAGCATGGAAAGAAGGTTTAAGTAATCTTTTAAAGTCTTTTTAAGCTCTTGGCACTGCCTAGTTCTCTAAGGACATCCCAAAAAGATAAATACACAATTACGACCTGAGTCCAAACATTCCATTGTAATTCTAGCATCAGAGAATGGTACATTTACAAATATTATTGACTGAGCAAAGCAGAACATTCCAAGATGGAATGTTAAGGGAGAAAATGATGAAATTAAATGTAGGTCACTTAAAACTTCTGTGCAAACCTCGCAATGAACTGTGTTTAAATGAGAAATCACAGGGTTTATTGGGTTCTCATCTTTGCTTTGCAGAAGTCATTTAGGAAGGAGTTCTATCCTTCATGGTCACTTGTGTTGTAGAAACATCATTAAAAATCGCCTTTATTTCCTACAACTCTACAAGCTGTTAAAGGTATTTTAGAGGAAGCCAATTTTTATGCTGATGTCTGTCAGTAAATTACAACAGTTCAAAATTAAGCATTTGCCGATAGAGGCAAAAAACCCTCACAGTGTACATGTTCTAGGCTAAGGAGACATAAATACATGCTGTTAGGATTTATGGTTAAAAAAGGTCATCCTCAAATCTTGCTGCTATTCTTTGGAAAGTGCAAAAACCAAAAAGCCCTGCAGGATTCTTGGATATACACAAGGACTGGGTGCAGTGGGGCAGATAAAGTTGTCCAGTAAATTCTGCAGCCTAAGTTTCCCTGCCTTTACTGAAATGTCTCAGCATTAATATGTAATATATTTCTGTGACTTAGCATAAAAGTAACTTCTAGAGCAGCTCCTTTGCTCATCAGTACACACATTGTTACAGAGTGGAAGCAGTACATATCTAATTTTACGAATTGGCCATCAGTAGGCACAGACAACAAACACAGCTTCCTCCCTTCCTATCACTGTGGTCACTGGTGTGTTATACTGGGACTAAAAAGTGAAATGCTTTTATTTGAAAACATAACAGGTGTTTGGTTGTCAGGTTTCAAAGGCCTGCTGGTCTGAAGCTGTTCCCCAAAATACTTCTGCAATGGCTTTGGTCAGTCTCTTAAGAATTACTTGGGGCATTTTAGTGGGAAAGTTTGTGAATTCAGTTAAATTTATATGCCCTAAACTTTTACATTTTCCTTTACACATCAAGAGAGACCCAAGTCAACTCTTCAAACCAGTCCTAGCCAGAAAGGACAGCTCAGGCCGAACCCCCAAGGCATTTATAACCCAGCCAAGCTCTGCAGAGAGAAACGAGTCCTGGCACTCTGAACAGCACCGACACTCACTTAATTTACAAAATACTAAATCGGCAAAAAGCGATAATCAGCTTCTCATTTTCAGAGCAACATAAACTTTGACCCTCTCCAAATTACTGACAACCACGAGGAGCCGACGGCTTTTCCCACTGAACAACCGTGTTCCTTGCGATTCCCTGCAGCATTCCCCACCCCTATTTATGTCATATGCCCAAAGTAAAGGAACTTTAATTAGCTCACATCCCATTGTTAACTGAGCTTCCTAATGCATCCTGACAAGGGCTGCTGGCGGCCGCGGGAACCCCTGAGGGGCCGGCTGTGAGGAGCCTGATTAGCCCGGGGTCCCAGGGGAGCCCCGCTGGTCCCACCCTGCCATGCCCCAGGAGCTGGGGCGCTCCCCTCCGGGACCTCCTGGGAAGCCGCACCAGCAGGTGCCTGCTGGCAATAGTTTTGTGTTACAGGGCTGAATGAGTGATCCCTGCAGGAACCACCGGCTGTTTTCACAGACACAGAAGGCAGTCAAAAGTCCACAGCATGAACTTGGAATGACCCCAATTGCGGAGTCACTGGCGGGTTCATCTGGAGGACAACTGTGCTGTATTAAACAACTAATACTCTTAACAGATAATTCCCCTCCCCCCAGCCTTAACTCTTACCAAGCCTGAAGGTCTTAATGTTTGTTTATTTTTTTGGGAATGGAATTATTTGCCCTCCTTTACCCCCGTTCTTAAACCCCTCAATATACTGAAAAACTGAGAAAAAGCCTGAAAAGATCCAGTGCTTTGAGTTAACAGGTAACAACAACGTACTCAGAGGGGGTACATTAGGTTTAGTTTTAACATAATCTTTACCAGCTCTCTTGATTTTGATTTCCAAAAGCATTTCCACCCACACTAACTGCAGCACTCAGGCTCTTTCCAGCCAGTTTCTTTTTCTGTCATGACCATGTGTGACCACACTTGGGATCTGAAAGAACCTCCTGTTTAAAAACTAACAGGTTTTCCGTGTTCTACTAGGTATTTTGAAAGAAAGCCCATGCAAGCACATTAATTGGACCTACCATCGCGTGTGTGTGTGTGTGTGTGTAAATAGTGAATAAGTCTCTGAGCTGTTTGGATCTCTGGTACAGCTTGGCCTTCTCCCATGGACATAGAAACACTGTTTTTCACTCCTCAGGATACATAGCTAAGGAACTTCAAGTTTAAGTCTGTACTATTTAACGTTTTTTACACAACTCTACATCTTTAAATACACAGTAGGGAGATGCATTCAGCCATTTATCAAGACTGAAATGATGAATTTCAATCCCACACCCCATTTTTTCTCCTTCAGATACTAATGGTGATATATGGGATAGATGTGCCTGTCTGCCTGACATGTAACCACTCAAAAACTGCATGTTAAAACTAAATTTCATTTCATCTATGATAAATGTTTATTTCCAGTGGCACAGTTTATGACTTGGCAACTGTTTGCATACCTCATTTTAAATTCTCCTTTGCTCACTGAATTGTCCAATGAGTCAGCAAAACAGGAATAGTGCATTTTATTTTACAGGAAAATCAGCTGGTAAACCTCTTCAAAATGAAGCTCTAGAGCAGCTATAAAACTTAAAGCTCTCTAATCTCTCTTTTTTTCAGTTGTCAAATGGTCACCTGTACACTCCTCTATCCAGCTGTGCATCTCCACGTGTGCAGTTGCTGCATTGTTGCATGCTGCATGTCTCTCCTGTTCTGCCTCCATGCCAAACACTCACATGGAGCATCCTTACTAGTCTTAAAGTTTTCTTACCTCATTCTAACACCTCACCTCTTTTCCTAACTTTTTTAAACACCTAAGCACCTCTGCAATAAGTTTGAACTCAGCTGAAATAAATAGATAGAGTGAAAGTCCAGGGCAGAAAGGTTCATCAGCTATACAAGAAAATAGACAGTCAAATGCAATTTGCTGCAACTCCCCTCTAGGGGAGTTTTGGCACCTCAGGTGCTTGCTTCTGGAAGGAAGCCTGTCTCCCAGAATCCTGCACGCTTCCCAAAAACCTAACAGGGAAATGCAGCTGTGACTGATGGCTTACCTTTCCTTAAGAAGCCTAATTAAACTGGAAACTTCAAAGTTCAATATGAAAATTAAGCTCTTTCGTGAAGTTCATTAAATTCTTTTTCTCAATTATTTCCATCCTATATCCTAATCCCAGAGTCATAACAGCTACACTACTATGTGTTCATAATTCCTAAAAGATAATTCACGGTAGAGGCAGAATGAAATCAGACACATTAAATACAGTATTGCCAAGCTGTGAACCTTCTCAATCCTTTACCACCAGGAATTTCACTGTGTCAGCACAACACCTATTTGCCAGTAACAGATACAACCACATTTACTTTTCCATTTGGAGAACACAAGCTACAAAACAGTTTTGTTCAGCTGCTAATTCAAATGTTTAATATTCGTTTCTAATTGAAACACTTTTGAAACAGGAACAATTTAGGATTTAGTTCTATCATGCCTAACAGGGGAAATAAAAAAAGTGTGGATGCCAAGAATGTGAGACGTTTCTATGCATATGGCAACTATAGAAGGCTCCATTCAGAGGGAATGAAATTCCCTCAGGTGTCTATATTTAGGATCAAAGAACTTTTTAAAATACAGGACTTGGAATCTCCAAGGGATAAAAACTACAAAACTGTCTGTAGTGAACTTTACTTAACCTAAGGTTTTGTGCCAATTTAAATACACTGCAGCTCTCCACTTGAAAGAAGGCTTTACCCACTGCGTGCTCTGAAATGCATGGAAAAGCCATTAGAGGGATAATCACACAACTATAAAATAGAAAAGCAATAAAATGACAAAACCAGATACAACTCCAATAGCTTACTTCTCGATTCAGTTGAGCAGTATTACTTTTAAAGGCATGATTATAGTATTGCTCTTTGTTTATCTATCTACTCACACCTTAATAGCTAACTCATCTTAAAATCTAGGATAGATTTTTATTTTAGTCACTTCCTAAGTCAGGTAGTCAAACAACCAAAATGGAGATTTTCCCCAGCCCTCAGTGCCTGTGCAGGACACAGGCTCCTCTAGTTTCTGCTGCTTTAGTTACCAGATCCACAGAATAAGCTATAAAGACAAGAGCCCTCTGTGTCACAGCTGAATCAGGTGGAAATTTATGCAGTGAAAATATACTTTAAAATTCCTTCCCAGAGCACCAACAGCAAGATGAAAATGACCTACTATTTGTTTCTCTTGACTAACTCAAATTGTTTTATCTCTCCACATAATTTTCTTTACCAATACTTTACATATCCTTAGACATACTCATAAGGCACACACAGGGTAGAACAGAAAGTAAAAGACAAAGTTCTATGCTGTACCACATACATAACGCATCCCAAACTGTACTTGAAATATCAAATTTTAATCAAATGGACATTCCTGGCTTAGTTTTCAAGCAGATTTAAATGCTTGAAAGCAGCGCAATACATAAGGAAAAATTCAACCTGACTATTTGAGCCATTTTTACCATTGTCTTCTATGCAGCAGAATTAAGATTCAACCTTTACAAGGAGGATTCATCAAGGAGCTCCACAAGTACTACTAAGCCTTCCTAAATTATGTATTTCTCTCCTTTTTCCAAAAGGACAAATACATAACCATCTAAAAAGCTTTGAAGAGGGAACTGTGTGAGACTTGCACCACAGAGACATTTCTGATATATCAAGGAGAAAGAAAAAAATACCTGGGAAGACAGATAAATAGTACATGGGGTGATTTTCAAAGGTATAAATGGGAAGCAGGCACTCAGCTCCTGTTGAATTTTGAAAGGAGTTCAGCATCCAACTGCCCTTCTGCCTTTGAAAATCTTCCTTCACAAACCCCTTGGTTACACATGACTCCAAAGTTCAAAGAATGGCCTTGCCCTTGTGGGAAATAGAGGAAGGCTCGTGCTTTTTAAGGGAAGATTTATGAGACTGTTGCTGCACATGTGACTGCGATGAGGAAACAACACTTTACAGAAGGGAAACTCTAAAGAAACATACTCTCTTGGGTGGAGTGGATGGGACACCAGAGACTACAACCACAAGCAGAAAGCATGGACAAAAGTCTTCATTTGCAGACAGATACAGCTGCCTTCCAGAAGCTCAGCAAGTCTTCTACCAGACAGCTTGTATTTGCAGTGCTGAGAATTACAGCACCACCTACTAGGAGATTAAGGCAGGAATATCAACATGCCATTTTGCTTGATTTTTTTGAAATTGTGCAAAATAAGCTAATGCTGCAAACAAGATGATTATGACAGAGAATGTGCATCATCTTTCCTCACAGCTCAGCTCTCTGGGTCAGATCCCACTCTGCACTTGGTGATGGACTAGGTTTGATAATGCTAGTCTTGAGCTCTGTGTAATTATACAGACTCTGCATTTCACATCTTCTGAATTACCTTTTTTCACTAAGGAGGGGAAAAAGCAGATTTCCTTGTATACAAATAAGTGGGAAAGGCTGTTAAAGGATGAACCATGACAATACATATGCACAGAGTTACCTGTTTGGAAAATGAAAATAATATAAAGAATTTTCATAAAACCAAACTTACCAACACATCCTTGTGTCAAAAAAACATTATTGCAGTTGTACCCATGAAGGGGTTCATGCTGACACACCATGAATGTAATAAAACATTTCAAGAACATGTTTGCTCAGTATCAAGTACAGCATCAACCATGATTCAAATCGCTCCTGCCTCAGACCATCCCTCTCTTGGGCACTAAATACAGTTATTTTAACTGATATAACTGAATTCTGTTATCAGGAAGGACAAAAGAATGTTCACCATGCAGAGACCTTGGCATTAAACTACAGATAAATACAAAGCAATCTAGAAATTCCTTAGTTTGTTGCTACGTGGCACAAAACCCCCCAAACTTCAAGTGTCAGCATAATAATTGCTGTTCACATCAGCTTAATAACTTCTCAAAAATAACAGCTAACAATTCCTATTGTACTAAATAACCCACTAAATACTCCACCTTTCTCTAGTGCTCTCTCTATGTAGATTATATACGTAATTTAACACAGCTTTTTTAATTTGCATGTAGGAGCAAATTATTTCTCACTTTGGTTAACTGTTGATTTATCTTGCAAGTATCTGTACAGCAATAATAGGGCTGTGAGTGGTCCACTGACTCCTGCTTCTGGCATCCCTGGGATGTATAGAAAGCATTTAAGAAACACAAAATCTACACTTCAAACACCATTTTTACAAAACAAAGAGGACATAAAGCAATTTAAGCATGGTCAACAGTTCTACTTGACTTCTTTCCTATTTTTTGCTTACTGTTACAGCAAACTTTAATATCACAATTTTTACCTTTGCAGCAGAGTTTGATACTCCATGAGTGACATTTCTGATGAGACCACCCACATTGCCGTACTTTATAAGTCCAGTAACACCTTCTGAAACATCATTCAGTAGACCCATAGGGTTGCCAAGGAAATCCACAGAACCTAGAATCCTTGCTGCCTGACTCAGCAGCTCCTGTAAAATCAAGAGGAAGAATGAAGTATTTCATATCGATCACATGAACACCAGCGAGGTTGATGGAAAAAAAAAAAACAACAACATCCCACCCACAACAGAAGCTTATGCCAACCCACGTAGGTTTACTAGAGGAATCAACACACAAATACCAGTAAGGTTAACAATAGTTTCATCTTAAAATGCAGTGTATTCTTAGAATTCTTCTGGGATACTACTTCTCCATATACCAAAGGAGCAACACAGCACTAACACGTAATAGTCAAGAAACAGTTCCCACACCCTTGGTGGAGAACTCCTCAACCAAGAAAAGTTCAGCCTTTGCCACAACATAATCTCTATCCCACTGACCTCCTGGAAGTGTTTCAAAATGTCATTAATGATGAACTCCTGAGTTTCATATGGATGGACCCGAGTGAAAGGATCCAGATTAATCACAGCATCTTCAAATCGGATCAGAGGGAATCCCAGTGTGCTTTTCAATGCCTGAGTAAATAAAAGATATTGCCATTGTAATTCTTCTCTCTGGTTCTCATTCACAGCATCCAAGTGAATTCACCTTTAAATGGGTAACAAACCAAAATTCTCTGAAGCTGCTGGAGTGGACACTGCAGTGTGGACACTTTGATACAGAGAGCAGTCACCCACAAACCTTGTAATTGTAAGCATTGATAACTTCTTAGCACTGCATTTCTTCAGTAACTCAAGAGTCACTAAGCTTCCCAATGCAATCTGTTTTCCACACCTGACAGGAATATTTCAAACCAAAATGTGTCTTAGAGTCCATATAGAACTTGGCTATATTGTTCTTACATTCAATAAACTCCAACCCTAAATGAATTTCCTTGACAAAACTGGCTATTTTCCACCCTGCTGAACTTCTGTGAAGGGATTAAGTGTCAGGATGAGCTGGAATAACATACATAATTTCCTGTAAGCCTGAGGCTCATTTCTTAACATTATGTGGTCTACAGAAATTCTTTAAACTAGCTTTTCCCATTATTTTTCAAGGAAGAAAACTAAGACTGTAATTAGCTCATAGGCCATCTGTACTTCGTACAATTTATACATAAAAAACCACATTTAAGGTGGACAAGCTATATATCTAAATATAGATACGCATAAATAAAATAAGTTTGAAAAAAAAATTGTAAGAAAACTAATTTGTTAAGACAGAAAGAGGCCCCTTCTTCTTCAGGTCTTGATAATGGCATCTGCACGCTCACCAACATCAGGCACTGAAGAAGGCAAGAAGCTTCACACTGATGTTATAGCTTTACACATTAATCACCAAAGCTGCCTGGTATAAGGAACACGAGTTTTTGTGCCATCTGCAGGCAATTAAGGCAAGTTACAGGTCTGAGTTAAGTTTGCAAGTAAGAAAAGGGCTATTTTATTTTTTCAGTAAATGGATGACCAACCAGAGTAGTCCTCATTATTCACTTGGGTAGGAAGTAATTTCCTGTTTAACTATCAGATGTTGTATAAGGCAACTTTGTTAATACTGGTACCTAATAAAAATAATCTGTCTACACCAAATTACCAGACAGCCATGTCCAAATCAGAAACATTAGAGGTAGTTAGAAAAATTTCCACAGAGGCTCTACTGTGATTATTCTCTCCCTCCTACCCTGAACTCTCCAGTGCTACAGAACTGAATTGAACTCTTTCTGTGAATGTCAATATACAGAATATGCAAGGACTGTTAACATTATCTGGAAAAATGTATACAGCAAGTTTTCTCTTGGGAATGCTGCTGGCAGCTGCCAAGATGAATCCACGTGCAATCCTATACCAAGGGTGGTAGGAAATCCAAACAGAACAGTGCACAGTGCTAGGTTCTTAAAGGCACTCACCACTAGCTCTGCTTCCTCAGTCTGCATTCCAACTAATGGAATTACAGAGGTTTTCATGTTGAAGCTGAAGTGCAACTACATATTCAGGACACTGCTGCTATTATTTAGTGGTAAGGAATATCACAGCTAAGGAATATTATAGCTAAGAATATCACAGACAGGGAATATCCCAGCTAGCTATTGAACTGTCTGCAGCACAAGAATTTGGTAAAAAGAATACAAGAATGTAGGACTCGTGATCTTCTGGATCATCTAGGTAAGACTCCATGACAGACATTCACTAAACAAAGCTAAACATCTTTAGAAGCTTGCTCATCATGATGTCCTTAATATCAAGGACAAAAAAGCTCAGCCGGTGTCTCAGTTTCGGTTTTTTTGAAAAGGCAGCAGCTCAGTTCCTCCACAATGGGGAAGGTTTTTTATGGTTTGGTTGGTTGGTTTTGTTTCAACTCTCCCACCCTGAAGGGAAGTAGTCATATTAGCTCAGAGAGAACTGAAGTATTTCTGACTGAAATGCTAAATTCATCATTTTTGAAGTGGCAACTGTCTACTGCCACTTTACTGTGCCCAGGAAGGTCCTAACACACAATTTGGGAACACTGGATGAGATTATGTTCTGGCTATAATCTGGAATCCCTGCTTCACTTACCAATTGTACCAGATTTATGACCATATGGACCATATGAAAAAGACCAGACTTCCCACCTATTTTAAGTTCATACTCAATTCACTTTAGTTTTCAACTATATTGCACAGTGCTCATGCAAATTCTCTAATTCCAATGCAACAACATTTTTCAGATGAAAACACTCAGAGTTGTCCTGTATTTCTATTCTCTAAGTTGAATAACTTCATATTTTATGATAGTAACTCCCTCTAAGCTCTTTAAACTTCCATTATTGTACCTAAGGTCCTCTGTAAAGCTGTGAGTCATTAGGTCCAGTTGGCTGTGCTTCAACTGAAATTACAAAAATGAAGGACTATTACAGAAGAGACTGGAAATTATGCTAATTAAATGTCAGGAGTTGCTGGAACTTCTATTATTTTTAACTTAGATAATGCAAGGTAAATGGAAACTAAGAGTATCAAGTTAAAGCTTCTGTTTCTTTTTCCTCCTGTTTACTGGAAGCCCACTCTGGGAATGCATTGATGTACCTTGAGATCCAAAGGGAGCTTGTTGGAAGTGAAGACACTCAACTTGATTTGAGGCACACTGATTTTCAGATTTTCAAAGTAGTATCGTTTTTGTGCTCCGCCTTGTTCAACAACCTTCTCATGGAGGTTTTCATCATAATTTTGAACCTCTGCATCCAGACAAAACATAGGAATCAGAATCAATTAAAGATAAATAAATATGGGGTTAGGAATGCACACTCTGTTAGGAGTTAACAATCCTCTGTACAAATAAAAAGTACATGTGACGGCTGGTGCAGCCAGCAAAATTACTCATGCCTTGTGACATGAGGTTGACCTCTGAGGCTCAAGAATTTTTGTCAGATCTCTCTGCATCTCTAAAACCTGTTATTTGAGCTTTTAATCTCACTTCTAATTTATCTTTATCAGCACACAGAAACAAGGAGGTAACACATGACTATGCAATGTTCCTACTGTGCAGTCATGCTCTTACAGCCTGTTCTCTCTCTTTCTCTGTAATTCCTTACATATTTAACTAGGAATATAATGTACAAAGCAAGCTTTCAAATATTCACTATAAAACAGACAAAATGCCTACATGGAAGACATCCAATAAATCAATTTGCATGGAGAGTGACTCAAATTCAGTCGACATTAAGAGGTTCATGTTATTTGTAAAAGCATTTGGGTGGTATGAGGAAGCAGGGCAAAGACAAAAGATGACCAAGTCTTATGAACTCAGACTTATGAACAATAAAATATGCTGACTGTAAATGAAAAAATTTTTTTTGTCTGAATCTAGGATGATGTCAGCATCAGTGGAGAAACTACAAATAATGTACAGTAAGTAAGGGAAAAAAAGAGCAAAAGCAACAGGGTAAACCAGAACAAAGGGCAGATTAGTTAAAAGGCTAAGAGCAAAACAAATTTTTTACTTCTTCCTCATCACTAAAGAGCTACGTTTTTAAGTCCTCTGTGAAATACAAAACTGTTATTTTTCCAGAGACAATTCAGAGGATACTACAGATTAGCAAGACAGAACTCTGGAGCATCATTTGTAGGCTTGACCCCATTTGGAATCATGCCAAAAACAGTTCTTTTCTTGTGACAGTTATTATGTAACAGTACACAGGCTACTGCATAATAGAAGTGACTTTTTCAATTGCCACTCCAAAACAAACATTTCAGAAAGTTTCCAAAGCACAGATAAACACTGAAATAGGGGGATTAGAACAGCATCTATGAGATCAGAAGATTGAAAAGGTCTGTCTTGCCTCACTGAATGAAAGAAAACTTACATTACAATTAAAACCAGGGGTATGGATGCCACAACAAAGGTCAGACAAAATTTTCTTGCAGTGAAGCAAGAGAAACTTCCCAAGGAACAAATTAACACAGATCCTACTTCTAGCCCTGGGTTAAATAAACAAACTAAAGAAATCACTAAACAAAGTGGCTTGCTAAATTAATAACACAATTTCTTTTATCCCAATTTAGATGAATCCAGATACAGGAACTGAAAATGAACAGAGACAGGCTGTACTTGGGCCATCACCTGAGCCCTGCAAGTGGCACAATACTCACAAACAACTTCACAGGGGCCACTGAGGCATTTCCAGCTCTGTTCAGGAGTGGGAGGTTCCAAACAGTCAGGAGTGTGCTGGTGTTTTCTACTTATTTTATAGGCAAAGATCATAATATTTCTGTACACTGTAAAACTGGGCTGTGCAATTTTATACCACACCTGATTCCGACTGGTCATAGCCGAAGAAACTCAACAGCTTCAGAAGTAGTTTCTCCTCAATTTGAACTGTGAACTTTCGGGCAGTGATCATCAAATGCTACAGAGATAAACAAGTCTCAGTTTACAGCATTAACACCAGAAATATAATCTATGTAAGCTATTAAAAAGGACAATGTGCTCTATTTCAATGGAATATTTTCACTTTAATGGATTTGTAGCAAGAGTCCCACCTTTGAAATTAGTTTGGTAGCTTTCTTCACTTCAAGTTACCTACGACTAGTGAGGATTATTTCCATTGTCTGGAAGGCATTGTTCTTTATTACCTAATCCTAACACTTCAAAATCTCAGCTACATTTCCAACACTGAAATCAGCTGCTTTTCAAAACAGAGTCAAAATACATCCGTAAAGATTCCAAGAAAGAAAGTAAGTCTTGACAACCAACTCAGTTTTTTCCCTCACAGTACACACCATAGTTGGTGGATAAATTTACAACCAACATTCCCAAATGGCTGCAGTGCACAGAACCAGGTTTATGCAGCAAGATAACAGCTTAGTAGAGAGAATTTATAACCTTGTACTCAACTCCTGAAGAGCAAAACATAGATATTCTGGTTCACTGTGCTACACTTCTCAGGAGAGAATAACTGCTTTGAAAAGTAAGGTCACAGCCATGGACAGATGGGGGTATGACTGATTCGTTACATTTTTAAACATATTTATTACCCTGTTCATCACTGTACTGTAGTTTTAAACACCATGAGCATGAGAAGGTAGACACCGTGTTCTTTAAGCTCCAGAATTATTCAACAAAGTCTATTTCACAAACCACTGATTCCAGGTTACAAGTAAAAATTAAGAACAGGAGAGGTCATTTAAGCAAAGTAATACCTATGTTACACACACAAAATATTGTGGTTTACCTTATATATATCAGTCAGTGCATTTTTACTGGGAAATTTCATGGCATTGACTTGCACAGCAGGCCCAGGGTCCAGGGGCTCATTCTCACTCATCTTGGGCGTCAGAAAGAGCATAAAAGGCCGTGTGGTGCCAATAAGTTGGTTGTCCACCTACACAATGGACAGAAAACAGAACTGAAACTCCAGTGACATTTAGGAATTAAAGTCTCAGTCACAGCTCTAAATATTTTCCAAACCTATTATGATTCAAAAAACTGAAGAAGAGCCATGAATAAATAAATTTGTTTCAAAATGGCAAATACCTGTATATCATGCACACTGAGCTCTAGCACCTGACTTGTCGAGAGCTGAGTGTAGTGGATGTTAATTCCAGTGAGGCTTGCAAACACAAGCTCTTCAGGGACTTTGTTGACCAAAGACAATCCTATTCCACCTTCCAGTTTCACAAGCACCTGAGGAAAGAAGGGGAAAAAACCCTCCACTAACAAATCAACACTGAAAAAACTTGTGACATCAAATACACATTTCTGCAAAGGAGTTATTTTTTTAGGATCATCTCCAGAGAGACTTAGCAGCTCATTGACAATTAGTCTTAGAATCAAGAGGTTTAAGACATATTAACCCAAATTCTAAAACCAAGAAGTAGAAGCAGGAAAATCTACAAGTTCATAACACAAGGTCATCATCAGGAGAAGTTACTGATCATCATACCCCTCCTGAAATCTAGAAAGGAAAACTAAAATGAAAAAGACAAGTACTAGCTGTCATATCTTACTTCTAGTTCCTGCTCTGTATCTGGATTTTTGAACTTGCGAAGATCTTGTTCCGTAACTGGAAGTTCTTCTCCTTCACTGAATGAACGATCATTTCTACGTTGGTTAAAATCAGTGATCTGAAAAGAAATAAATTACTACAATGATCCCTTTCATATATATAAATAACAGCTACATTGTCCTACCGTAGCAAATTATTTTTTTTTTAAATAAGGACAATAAAACTTCTGTAGAAACTATTTCTGGCTTATGATATTCCCATCCCCTTCATGTCATTATAAAGGTGGTTTTTCATAAGGATTTAAAGATGTAATACAGAAAAAGAGTAATTCCAGTATAAGCAAAGAATGGAACTAGATTCTAGTTAATGAAGGACTGTCACCTGCAGAACTCTAGTTGGCCCATCCGGGATGACTCTCACAGCCAGTACTCCTGAGCCAGGCCTCATCTTTTGGTTTGTGAACTGCTGTTCAGGTGGAACTGGCCCCAAAAGTTCAAGTGAGTTATCAGGACCTAGAACAACTTCAGCTCCATCATGAAGACCCTGTATTCCTCCCTTTGCCTGGAGAAAAAAAAATGTAAGGAAAGAAAATTAAGTAATTAAGTGATAGGCAAATACTTCAGATAACTATTGACATATATTAATTTAAAATTGTATTTTACTTTCCTTTCTTTATTCCTCAGACCTAAAAGAAGAGCAGTCCAGCAGCATTTTACTTGATAATACTAAAGCTTCTGCTAACTCACGTTTTATCAGTTAGCAGCTAAAAGAAACAGCCAAGATAGATAATTAAGTAATTGATAATTAGGTGGGTAATCAATATAAAGTGGAAATTAAGTATTCCCATTGCATGTTTAAAACTGAAACTATCACATCATCAAGGGACACTGGAAAGTTCTTCCTGAAAAGTTTTCCAAAATGATAGGAAGCTTTTTAAAAGATGAACCTTGGACCTGCAGATGAGAATGTAAATCCTTACTGAGTCAACATCTAAAGACAGCAATACAGAGCTTTTTTGGTTGCTTCAAGTAGTAACTTACTAAGCTGCAGTAATTTGATCACAAAAGATCAATGTAACATCATGGTACTAACTAAAATACTTTTCTAGTTTCTAATTAATAGAGCACGATTTTTATTTGTTTGAAATTAATAAGAACGTTCAAATATAAACTTAAAACAAGTTTGCTTTGCTCTGTATTCTGAGCTTGCCCCAATGATGCCTTGGATTTTAACTTTCATATTTTTCAAATCCTGTAGTACTTAGTGTTTGACTCTGAAGTGTCTTGGAATCTGCTAGCTGCTGCTCTCTCATGCTATGATAGACATAACAAAGCCTCTCTAGGCTTGCTCTTCAAGGACACCCAGACTGTCCTGGACCCAGAATGTGTAAACCAACATCTTCAGAAAGGGGGCAGGCTGGGGACAATTACATCAGTAGCTAAAGTTTTAACTGGCGAATTTATGCTGATATGCAAATGGACCAAAATCTATAACTGTGTCAAGAACTTGTGACTTGTTGTCCATCTTGGGGTCTGGTAGCCCAGGGTGTCCTCCCCAGGGTGTACCTTTGAAAGCTTTCAAATAAATATCCACCTTTATTCCCTTACTCCTGTCTAGTCTGTTTCCAGGTAGCCGCTTCAGGCATCATCAAAGCTTTTAGTTCACCTCAATACTAATCCCAAATGACTCTGTCATCTACACCAGCAACAAACAAAACAGGTTCAACATATAATCAGTACTGACTTGGACAACAAGTCCATGGATACCACAGGTCAGCTTCCCATCCCGAAAGCTCCAGGTCTGGGTTGTGCTGCGCCGCCGATCCGGCCTTCTCAGCATCAGGGGCTCGTACCTGCAGGGGAAGGAAGCCCCAGTGCTCAGAGGATGCACCTCAGCACTTTTACTTTCCACTTGTTTTAATGCTGAATATATATTTTGCCCCAGGTCATTTTCCTAATCTCTCTTCTGAAATCCTCTGTCAAGACTCACCTGCCGAAAAGGCATCAGTCATGCTTTTAGAAGTATTTCCAAGTCACACAGGTGATCATGAGATTTCTTTATAAAACCAGATAAAACCCAGCTGTTTCACATGACTTCAGAACAATGTTGTTCCTTATTCAGAGAATATCATATGAAGTATGTTTCCAAAGACATGGTTAGAAACCCCCATCAGTTTCCTGAGGAACTGTATTTCAATACCTGTTATCTGTGACAGCTGCCAGGCCTGCAATATCTAAAATCATACTGGAGTCCTCGCAGCGAGGAGAAGGTTTCTGGGGGTTATGAGGAACCGAAGAACCTTCGTGGCAAAGCATTCCCATGTCTGTCATCCTCCAGAGCTGGGATCGCTTTCCTGGCTCCTGTTACAGAAAAATTGAACATTTAAATACAATACAGACAAAATATTTTTGTTGAATTTTGCTATCAGAGGCTTTGAATTATAATTCCTAGAATGACTTGTATGTATTTAACTTCAGAGCCCTGAATTAGGATTAGGAACTAGTTTGGATAAAGACTTCTGATTGAACTCTGATATTCAGTGAATAGAGAACAGCAGCAAGATGCAGAGCTACATTTACAAGCTGTTTGTTAATCTCAGCAATATTGAAACACAGTTTCTATTTCCTAAGAACTCCAGAAATAAATGACTTGGCTTACAATGCTCCTGAAAAGGAAGCATGTCCTACCTTGTAACTTCATGAGAATATCCAACAAACAACTACCACCTTCTGTTGTCTTAGAGGCATTGACAACCTTCCTTGGACTTTATTCCGATTCCCTTTTCTGTCACCTTTACCCCTATAAAAGTATTATACAGAAGCACCACCACAATTCAAAATAACCTATCACTTTGGAGTCTTTCTCTATCCTTTAAAAGTTATTTTTTAATGCGACCTACTCTCAGTATTTGATTTTACTTCAGCACATAGCAACAGTATTATAAAAAAAAAGTCAAATGTGTCCTGGTACCTTCTTTTTCAGCAAAACTCGTTGAGTCTTTGGAGAAACATCAAGGACAAGCTCTGCATTTGCAGCATCCTTATTTGAAGTAACTGGTCTTACACTTGGCTCCTGTAACCTGGAACACCAAGAAAACGGCATCATGTTTGTTGAGAGTAGCAGCTTCTTTTGTAGCGTGAATTAGATCTGCACCAAAACCCAAACTGGAAGTCTACACTTCCAATACAGCCCATCAGACTAACATTTATATTGGGGGTTTGGCCCTTCTTGTTAGGAATTACCAGGGCAAGCTGGTAACTTGAGTACATTCATAAAAGGAGCTTTGATTTCTCACTGGAAGTAGGAGCTTCACAGGCAAAACGGATGAATTACAAAGACAGTTTTCTACCTCATACTGAGGAAAGTAACAAAGCCCTGTATCAATCTCCCAGAGATGTTTCCAGTAGCATACGAACTAGAGCAAGCTTAAACCTCACAGATAAGTTGTAAATAGGTGTCACTTGTGGTAAGGAGTCCTTTATACACCAAAAGAAATTGAGTCCCCAGAGGGGACCCCAAACATCCTGACTCTTCCGAGACCACACAGTGGGGTCACAACAGATGCAAGATGCTAAATCCTTCTCACTGTGTGACAGAATAAACAGTGTCAAACTGCACCTCTAAAGCAACGGTACTATGTCCAAATGAGGTGAAATACACAAATTATTGACAGCTGACAACTTCTGAATTTGGTATCTTCTGCTAGCTACAAGGTAGACAAAAGTTTAGCTCCATGCGAAAAACTTTTGAATGGCAACCATTAAGAGAATAATAATTTGATATTAATTAATTAAAGCTTAATGTGAACGTTAAAAACATTTCCATCAAAGATATAAAGAATTACCCTGAGAAAGTATACGTAGCAGCAATGTAGATGAAGTTTTCATAGTAAAGCTGTTTGCTGTCTTGGAAGTCATTCATGCAGCAGATGACTTCTGAGGAGCCTGCTCCTTTCACTGTCAGTGTGATGAAGGGAGGCAGGACCGGCTCATCCCATGCGTAATCCAGAGAGGTCATGGGTTTCACATCAGTGGACAGCCTGGGCTCCACCACCCCATGCTGCTTAAACACAACCGGGACCTGTAACAGGAAGGAGTTTGTTCATACAGGCACTGTTCATCAGACAGACTTTTTGCTATCATTTGTTCATTTACATGGAGTTGATGACTGTAACATGTACAGATCACTTCTTTTTTTCCTCCCCAATAATTTCCATATGCATATTCTTCCACACAAGTCTCAATTAAAGAGTGTTTTAAAGGAATGAGAAACATCATCTTTGCTTTTATCTGTCATTTGTGGTTCAAAATGTCTGCAGTCCCATGGAGCATCTCAAACCCTGCTAATCCAGATTACAAGACTAGAACATTAAATACCGTCACTCTCACTGGTAATACTTCTCTTCCTTGTAAGACTTTTAAAGCACTCATGAAAGCCACAATGTTACCACTATTATTTGAAAAAGATGAAATAGCTGTGTACTACGAATTTTTACTAGAACTTCAGAAAATTACAATTATTACATACAAATACCCAGACTTTAATTTTATTTCATTACACAAATTAGTCATCTCCCTCTTCTAACAAATACAGAAGAACAACTACTTTTTTTGACTAAAAAAAGTAAAGGCAAAAATATGGGGTTTGGTTCTTTTACCTTGGAAAAATTGTCAATGCGGAAAGGCGGTGGTAACTGGTCGGTGTCACTGAACGCAATGCGGTACGTGGCTCCTTGAAGGGTAATTTCTACTCTTAAGAAGTAACATTTTCCCAGGGTGTCCCTGAAAAAGAACACAGTACAAGACAGGTAAACTTCTGATCTGCATTATCTGTCACATTAAACAGCTGCTTCTATCAAAACACAGCAGCTGCAGAAGATTTATAGGTCACAGCTACCTCATATTAATGTGGAATGAATTGTTCTTGTTGACCTCAAAGCCCCCGGACCAAATGCAGTTTGGAACATCCATCAGCCTCACACACAACAGCTGATCATAATCGTTCCGTGGCCAGTGGAACACGACACTGGAACCAGGGAGGGTGGAGATGTAGCCATCAGGATTGGATGTTCCCTAGGAACAGAAATTGGCAAATAATTGGGAAATAATCCCAGCACTGAAAAATCCACTATTAACCTATACACCTCTAAAATACAAACACAGCCATTCTTCTGTAAATCCACTATTAACCTATACACCTCTAAAATACAAACACAGCCATTCTTCTGTCAGGTGCATGCTGCTATTGGAATAACAAGAAAGATCCTCATAACCAGCCAACAATACTGTCAAGAACAATGTCTACTCTTCTTCTTGGTGAGCAGATGCTGTGACTTAGTACAGTACTGTACAAAAAAGTCACCACCAGGAAGCTTCTTACCCGACCTCTGGCAAATTCCCGCTGAACAAAGGCCAGTTTGTAGCTTGATTTATTGTCTAAAAGGTACCGGGGAGCAAAGGTGACCATGCAGGTGTCAATGTAACGGCCTCTGCCTTTTTTAACATCAATACCTAGTAATAAAAACAAGGAGAAAATAAAACTATTATTTACAAAAGAAAAAGACAGCTGCCATAATATACTTCGGAGAACACAAGTTCTTTCTTGGGTTCCTGAGATGCAATGCCTTGCATTGGAATATTATTTTAAACAGTAAATGTAACCTTCTGCCATCTGTTACCCTTTATTTCTAAAGTACAAATTAGATACTGAAGATAGCTGAAGATAAAAAGCCCCAAAACAATTCCCAATCACAAGTACATCAATGCAAATAATTATTTCACTTTTAAACATATGAAAAATTCCTTGACAATCACTGCAGAGTAACTTCCAGACTCTCATTTAATTCTAAACCAAAACCTGCTTCTACTTTATGTACACCAGGAGCACAGGGAATCCAGAAGCTGCACTCCTGCACATCAGCCTATGCAGGCATCACCAAGCAAAACTCAAAGAAGCAACACATGGCTGAAGAGTTACAGTAAATACACACACTCAAAATAATCAGAATAATGTCATGGACTTTAGAATGCACTTGGAATTAACATACAGGGGGCATAAAAACACAGAAGTAGAGTAGTTTGACAATGTAGTTATTAACACTCAATGATGAAATGTAAAATTAAAAATACGTGAAAACTAATTTTTAAGCTAAAAAAATTCAAAACAAAGATATAAAAATACTTAGAATACTATCTTCTGTTTAGTGGTTTTCTCTGGACCCTCAAAAGCCTTTAAGAAAATATGTTTCTCTGCTACAATTGTTCTGTTTCTGGGGTCACTGACATTGTATCTCACCAAGAGTTCCACAGGATTTTCCAGAGTTCTCATCACCACCTACCAATGTTATAGATGAGGCCTGGCCGGTTTCCATGCTGGATCACCTTCAGGGCTCTGACACCACTCCCACCATCCAGGGAGAAACCCTGGCACCAGCCAGGCATACCTTCAGGATGGATTCCTTTTCCAACTCGCATTGTGCAACTAAAGGTAAGAAGAAAACCCAAAGATTTACTCATTTAAATGAAGGATCAGGTAGCAACATGATGCTGGTGATCAAACACATGCTCAGATAGAAAAAGAACATCTGTCTAGATATAGAAGCGTTTGAAGCCATGAGAAATCTCCTACTGAGTAACTCATTCTGCATTTCTGCCATAAGCCCTTTCAACACATTGGTAACAAGTCAATGGCCATGTCCTGTAGAATCTTGGCAATTTCCAGACTGATTAATCACAACAGCATTTGTGTGTCTTTTATCTTTGAAATAAAAATAATTTTTAAAAAATTTGAATAAATTGAGACACAATAGAATTGGCCAACCAAGGAGCTTTCAGTAGGAAATGTCTAAGAATCTAATTAAAAACAGTATTAAAAAACTTAGTAATTTAGCAGGTCATCTTAATACTTTCATCTTTGTAAAGTTCCTCCTGATTGCCCTTCTTACTTACAAGTTTGGCTGTTCTTTATCAGCATAACAGAACAGCAGTGGGCTGAGGCTTCTAGCAAGCTCATGCTCTTCAAACTGACCAGCTGCATCTGTTTTTGCATTATCTTGCCTGAAGATAAGTGGCAATCCTTTAAGTGAACACAGAAGAAAACAGTGTTACACCACACACCACCTTATACAAATTAAAATGAGAATGGTAAAAATTTCAAATTAAGGAACCCAAGATATTTTTGTTGTAGTATTAGCCACTAGCCACTACTGTGCATGAATTCTCCTTCCAGTTCTTCATCTAACCTGCTTAGGACAGCTGTTCACAACTCCAGGTCATGAGACTGGTTCTTGCAGACCTGAAAGTGCCAGTGGAAGTTCACACAGACTCACTGCAATTCGGACCCGTTGCTTTCTCAAGGCATTTCAGTCTTTGAAAACCACAAATTTTAACAGTGATTGATCTAATCTATATTGATTTACTTAGAGGTACAACAGCGCACGTTTGAAAATCTGTAATAGAGCAATCCAATGTCTAAGTCATCTGCTGTAACATGCACCAAACAGTAGCTGCTGGCACTACTAAAAATACAAATTCCTACAACCTTTACTCCTCTTAAGTAGCGTTTAAAAGCTTTATTTGGCTAGAAAGCAAATCAGAATACTATGGGAAATTCTTATTTCCCACTTCATGATTACAACAGAACTTGCCTGTTTTGTTGATTAACCAATATGGAGCTGAAATTAGTATTTTTAGAGAGCCTTCAGCACGACACACGATCCGTATGGTCAGATTTAGCAGCCGTTTATTGACATCGTACAATCTCATCCGCACCATGTAGTTTTGTGTCCCAGGAGGAATCAACAGCTCCTTGCAGATTGGGAAGTTTTCTAGCAATACCCCTATGAAACAAAACAAAGCGGAGCAAAATAAAACATCACCCACACAAACACGAGTTTTTGATAAGCACTTAAGCTGATGTTTCATATAACTTGATCTCCCTAAATATTTCATAGAGCTCACCCTGATCAACTTTTAAATCTGCCCAGTATAGTAAAGTCTGACCTCATGAAGAAATGCCTCAATTTAAGTCACAAACTGCAAAACGTGTTCTGTAAGGGACCCTGCTTAGGGCTAATTATTGTTTTAGGCATTACAGGTCTAGCCAGTTTTGAATAACTCCATACATACTCTCAACACCAATTATTTCTGTCAAAAAGAAAAGAGCAAAACCACACAAAATACTAGTAACTTATTTGATTTATTCCCTTCTTTACCACTGTTCTCTGCAGTTTCCACTCTCAGAAAAACACGAACTGAACAAGGAACATCCTAAGTGACAGCTGACAGATTTGGGGGAATGATGGCAGTATCAGATTGGCTTTTTCCAATGTGTTCACTTCATTTTTAAAAATAAGAAGCCCTGCAACCTGTGGAAGCTGACAGCTGGTCAAAAAGTTTCTCAGATATCGACTGGGGCAACATTGTCATATACCCGTGAGAAACTCAGCATCAACAAGAAGCAGGAACCATAAACAATAGATGAAGAAAAACACAGCTGCTCAAGGGAGGCTGTTATTCACTTAGAATAGTTTTTAGATTGGTGTTAGTAGCACGTAGCCAGTAGTATGAGGGGTGTTAACTTAGAAGCCAATGGAATACAGCACGAGTGCGAAAGACTCTACAGAAGAAGCCTTGTACAATAAAAGATGCTTTTGCCTTTCCTGAAATCATTGGTGTATGTATGTCACATGTCCATCTCAACTGTGACAGCAACCCAATGAAATCATCATTTAAACGCTTTCTATTTTTCCATTTTTCCATCCTGTGCCATAGTTCCTTGCAGAAACAAGTTTCCTGGAGGTACAGAGAGGAACAGCAAATGGTCCCTGAGCAAGAACCTTACCAAGCTCAATGTTCTGGGCTGTGTCAGCCGTGGGCAAGGCGGCCTCTTTGCCAGGCTTCAGTGTCCCACTGATGGGCAAACCCTTCACATAGAACTCCATCTCACAAGGCAGCAGGTTGCAGATCACCACCGTTGGCAGGAGATAAATGGTATGCCCAGGTTGCCTGAAAATCTGCTTAGCACTGTCAGAGAATATGCTGGAAGGCATGTAATCTGGGTAATTTTCTTTCTTTATAGCCACACAAAACCTGGGAATGCCAACACATGTGAGAAGTCAATGAGTCTGACAGAACAATTAAACCCTCTCTTTTTGTATTGCACTAAGTCCTCAAAGATGCTCTAACTTAAGGATTGATAAGAAAAGCAGCATTTAGAGTTGTTCTCTACATACTCACTTTGTAGCTTACTATAAGGTATTTTGTATTTGTCTGACATTAAGACAACAAGAGTTTTCTGATTTTAATCAGACTAAATTTAGTTCCCCAAAAACTGGTCTATTCAGAGACCTAACAGAAAATGGCGATTAGAGATTATCACTTTTAAAACCAACTTTCATAAACTTGCAAAAACATGTTCTTAACTGCTACTAAAAAGAGATTTTTAATGATTAAACTAAACTATAATCATTTTCTTAAACATAAATGCTGGATATGTCCTTTTTCCCTTTAGATATATCCTTGCTCTGACATTTCTCTTTTTCATTAGTTAAGGTGAAAAATTCAGTTGGTAAACCTTCATTTCAAAGAATTTGTTTATTTTCCTCCCTGTGATACATTCAAAACCAGCGTATTATGAAATGAACTATGAAACTGACACACAGCACTAACTATATAGTGTGCAGAGGTTATTTCCTGGCACAATTTCCATAATCCCTATTCTAGTACGTCCTAAATTCAGAGCAACCCTAAATCAATCATATCAGAAAATTACAAAATTCCATTAAGTCCTCGCTAAGCAGAGACATTTTTGGCCTCAGAACCGAGCACAGGACATTGAGGACAAAGAATGAGTATTCGTGAACACTCTCTTGGCAGCCCACTCATTATCCTCAGTGAAACAGAGTAGTTAATTTAATGTAAGTTCACATTCTATTTTCTAACTTTTTCTTTTTTTTTACAATAAATATTCATAGTGTGCTCTGTATTCTCAGAGGTTTAACAGGCACTGTCAGAGGGGCTTCAAGGAGCCCTGCAGAAACAGAGCAGCTACACTTCACTGCTTTCTCACTATTCAACAGATGCAATAAAACATCCCAGTAAACTGCAGCAGCTTTCATCTCTAAGCCTCTTCTTTCCTGTTATTTACTTTGACAGGATTTCATTTATCAGAGCTTACAGAAAAAGAACTAGGCTTTAATTACCTGAAAAACCTGCTGTTTTCGGACTCCATGGCATGACACTCCCTCTTGCTGCTGCACACCTCTGCTGCCTTCTGGACATCAGTCCAGTGAATCGGAGCCTTACAGAAGAAGACTCCCATTCCTTTGGGCCTGGCTTGCAAACGCCAGGATGTGAGATGTAATGGAATAGCAAAGGAGTCTCCTGGCATAACTGCTGGAAGGACTACAGGCTCTGCAACCAGAGAAGAAAATACACATATCAAAAGAGGCCCCTTTACTGAAAATCATAAAATTTTGAAGTAGTAAGTCTCAAATTTTTAAGGCAATACGTTTAATTTTAATGTAAATCACTTCCTGCTTTATGCATGTTTCACACACCAACCTGTTATTTTCAGCTCTATTAACAATCTGGCAGCAGACTAATTTCAGCATGTAAATCTGAAACAGCCTAAAAACTTGCTGGTATTCAAATTCTTTAGCGAATATGCTTGTTTCAAAAAACCCCATTCTTCAAACGCTTTGGGTACATTATCAGCGTATCATTACATTTCTACAGTAAACCTTTGCATGGTAACACCAAAACCTTCTAGACTGCTGCTAAAGAGACAACTTTGCTACATACAGAAATAAGGTTCAGTCTTTACAGTCTCAGCTTTCGTTGTTTATCTGAACAACAACCAAAAATCCTACTGGGCTCTCTAGTTCACCTTGCTGACTGTTTTCTTCTTAGCATGACCCATATCCTGTCCAGGGAGGTCTATTCTGGTGTGAAACATTACAGACTGTGGTGAATCTTGTTGGGGAGAAAGCTGAGCTCCCCACAGTACATAGGGAATGCTATAGGAGTATGGGTCACAGGAGTGTACAGCACTTACTGTCAGGGGCAGAAGGACTGTCCAGTCGCAGTTCCATCGGAGCTTCCAGCTTGTTCTTCACCATCAAGGCTGAGCGCACTGTTATCACCTTCCGGGCACTCCCCTCCATGGTAACTTCAAACACCACACGAACTGGAGGCAATGAAGAAAACTGGAAGATATTTAAAAGCATTAAAAAGCTCAGGTAATGAATATATCTAAAAGATGGACACCTCCATTATGAAGCACTAGCTGCTGGAGAAAAACTTGCCAACTGAGTCCAACCACGTGCATCTCATAAGGTGTATAAACAGCTTCATAATGGTGGTTTATAATCCTGTACCTCTTCCTCAAAGCACAGTAAAATTATGAAAAAACAATTCCACACACCACTAACTCCATTATCCTTATCAAAATGATACAAGTTCAAGTAAGAGCAATACAGATCCTACGTGAAGAACTTCATACATCATCTCACTATTATGTTATTTAATAAATCCATGGAGTTTGAAGTCTAAGCCTCATATAATTACCAGTCACTCATCACTCTTATCTGTCAAAACCGAAAAATAAGGTGGAGCTTTCTTAACATATTCATACTTTCCTCACTCATAGCTGCCCTTCTGGTGTGGTGTTTTACCTTCTACATTACACAAAGTCACTGCCACTTTGATCCTGAAAACAACATTTAGTATGTTCATATGCTAGAATTCACATATTGGAATTAAAGACCCATTTTTCAAACATTTTCATTTACCATTCCTGGTGAGGAATGGTAAATCATAAATATTTGTTCTAATTTGAAAGTGCATTTTGTTTGCTTAAATTTTGTTTCCTTTCTACTGAAAAGGTTCTAGAAGGCCAGTTCACTTGTAGAGTTTCCCTACTCTTACTTAAGCAGCTCTTTAAAAATGAAAATATATACTCACATAGACTTGTGGATGTATGATATTTGTTCTACTTATTGGACTTCCAAGCTGGGAGGAAAGTAAACAAGAAGGTTAAAGTAGTTCAGCTTTTACGATACTGCTCTCAGTTTTAACACAGAACTTTACTATAGAAGAATAAACTTTCATCACTGTGTGTTTCTGATCTTCAGTACAGCTTGGAATCATGTCAGAACAAGATCAGCAAAGTCTGTTTGTAATACTGCTTTGCAAAAAAATGAAGCTTAAGGAGGGTGTGTTGTAAAGAAAAATTCTACAGGAGATGTTGCTGAACAGCAGTTCTCATTAACTTATCATAATCTCATAATTTGAATCCTTTTCCTTCAATATTCAAATTATAGAGAGATGACGATCCTTTTTATGCTTCAACATAAAAACATCAGAAAATTCAAGTAAGAGACCACTGGCTCTTGTCAGCAGTATCAAATCAAAAAGATCTCAACCTCCTATTTGTTCGGTGCTCAACAACTTCCAGTAGCTCATCTCAAAACTTACTTAGTCTTGAAATTCACAAGACCATTTTTATCACTGAGCCTCTACCAAATGCCAGCCTGCTGATTATTACAACTGCATTTTCCCTTCATGACAAGTATATTTTGTCTACAGAGCTACATACTTCAAAAACAATCTCTAGGCTTACAGGAAATTGCCAGTGTTGTTTATTTTAAGCAAATTAAATACACGAAGAGCATTCCTGCAATAAAAGAAATAAAAGTAGCTGCTGAAATGCTGGGCTGATTTAAAGCTCAGTCTCTACGAGTGCATGGCCTCTCACTAATACATTCATTCTGTCATTGGAAACTCTGCCTGCCAAGCACAGATTAACTGCTGGCTGCTCTGGCTGTGGTTTGGTTACGCAGCACTGCCAGTTACCAACCCAGTAGCTCCAAGTTCTCCCAATCCAGGCTAACTGGAAAGAGGACAATCTCATACAGCAGATGATTTTAGCTCAAAATCTTGCAGACATCATTACTCCTAAATTACATATTCTTTTAAAACACTCAAAATCAGAACTTACAGTAGAAGAGGAGGAATTCTTATCTGGTGCAGCATATCGGAAAAATGTTCCAACTTTGTCTACAGACACTGGACTCACTTCTTCCCAGCCATTTACTCTCACTTGCAACTGATGAATCCTCAGATCATGTGTGTGCCTACCAGGTTAGATCAAGTTAAATTACTATTAAGCATTATTATATAACCTAAGTACTAAACAGTTCAAACCACAAACATCCTCTGGATTCTGTAAAAAGTCTCAAGAGTTTTACAATTTTATGGATAGATGGTCCTGATTTTATGTCTAATTACTCCACTTTTCCTAAGGAATAACATAGACACATAACTATGCTGCAAAAATAAAAGTGTGCTACGTATTTGTTAACAAGCTCTAGTTTTTACCTCTGATAACAACCAACAATGCCACAACAGTCCTTTAAAATAAAGGGCATTGATTTGTAACTGAGGCCCCCAAATCCTTCTATAATATAAGCTTATAATGATCCAACTCACATATAGGAATAGCTGCCACCAACAGCAGTAGTTGCTGCTTTACCAGAGAAATGATAATTTCACTCTCAACAAGAATATTAAAAATAGAAACTAAACATTAACAGTAGATTTAATGAAATCCACTTTCAATGTGACACCTGCCAGTGCCCTCACAACTGTGAACCTGTGTGTTTCATATATGAGACAGTCAGAATATCTCATGGGCTGGTCCCTTCACCTGTGTCTGAGTTTCCCTCTGGTTTCAAACTCAAATGGAACCTCTTCCCCAGCGATAACCTCTTGCCATTCACTGACATTATGGGCATCACCCAGCAACGTCCCATTTTCCTCAGGAACAACACCCGGACTCCCACTGTGAGACAGCGCAGCCCTGTGAAGAGAATCACAGCATTTAACAAAATGACTACTTCAAGTTACAAGTGCTTTTTAGTCTGCCTCAGTCCTGCAGTGAACACATTCACACCATGAACATACTTGACTGACTTACACATTCTGCTAGGTCTCTTGGAAAAAAATATCTTTTTTGTTTAATAATAAAACTATCTCTGTATCAAAGAAGAGGCTCTTAACTGAGTGAAACTGGGAGTAGCCTACATGTCTCTGCAAAACAAAAGCACTGAAAACAACAGGGTTTGGCTGACATGGAAGAGAAGCCAGACAAATATGTTTGAAGTGATCCCCGAAGAGCTCCTTACCGGGTTGGGGTCGTAGTCAGGGTGGCAAACCAGAGAGTGCACCCAGTGTGATTTCTCAGAGCAAAGGGTACGAACGGCTGCCTGCGCTTCGGGGTCTTCATTTCAGCTGCAAAACAGAACACAGACTTGTCTGAATGCCCATGAGAAACATTCATCAGACGTTAATGTGGGGTGAGATACAATGGCTGGAGAACCACAACCTGCACTAAACTAAAGAAAAACAGAGCAACAGGACATCAGATTACTTACAAAGTTTTTACAATTAGTAACTACTACAGATATGGTACAAAACAAACAGGCATTCTTCCCCTAGATCAACCTCCCTGTGAAATGAGCTTAAACTACATTTTCTTTTGTTCCTTTATATTAAGTCCTACAAAATACTATGCCTTCAGTTACACCTAACATGTAGAAAATCTAACTAAAAACCCAAGCACAATCAGTAACCTTTTATGTACATCTAAATGCACATCAAATACTAAACACACATTCACTTATAATTAAGATTCATGCTGTATTTAATGTGACAAATACAGGGTTAGCCAGTGCTCCCTTTTATTCTCAAAGCCTGAACAAGTAGAATTATTTTCCTATACAGGATAAAGCCTACTAAAATATGGAAAAAAATTCGAGAGCAACCAAAGGCAATCTGGTTTTTTTAAACTGCTGGGACAGCAAAATGCCAGGAGAAGATACTTCACCTCTCATATTCAACTTTTTCCAAGCTCAAATTTCTAACAGGCACACAAGTGTTACTCTCATCTTCCACACTGCAGTGCATGAAATCTGTGAAAATACTTACTGTGTTTGGACACAGAAAAACCCCTGTCAAAGTCCAGTAATTTACTTAAAAAGGAAGAAAAATGGCTGCTACCTCAATACACACATCTTTAGTAGGAGAGAAGTGGAAAGAAGGCACACACAATAAATCAGCTGCTTAAAGAAAAGGTAAGACAGAAATGTCTTCCCCAGACCTGATCTGCAGTCACTCCGAAAGGTTTCCAGAGGCAAGCAGGGGTGACGGGGGGAGGCCAAGAAAGTTTTTGAAGGAGTTACTGATGATGACAGACAACTTTGTTTCAGATTAACAAATCCCTATATACCCTCACATTGTCCATGGAGACTTAAATCTTATCTAAAGCTTACAGAGTAAGTTTTTTCAAACTAAATAGCAAGAAGATGAAATCCTTGAAAATCAAAACTCTGATTTTTGCCAAAAGCAAATACATGTTTTTAGTGTTGAGTTTCACTTTACACAATATTTTGGCTAGCCCAGGTTCTACAAAATTAGACCACAAGCCAAAAGAACTTTTACTCTGGTGTTTAATCGATTGCCAATTTATCTTTGGAGACTTTTAAAAAAGAATTTTTGGCATTATGGACTGGTTTTCAAAAGAAATGCAAAAGTTGCCTTTTGAGAATACTGCCTGAAAAAAAAAGACTATCATTACCGGGAGGATTTTTTCATAATTTAGTAATTTAGCTGTAACCCCTACTAAAAGCCAAGCAATAAATATAAGATGTTTTGCTGCTTGTTTGATTTTTGTAGAAAAAAAACCACAGAAAAATATTTCAGAAAAATAAATCCTTAATTTTCCATTTTGTTTTTTTTTAAACTCAGAGAAAGTATTTCTAATGGGCACTCGAACAGAAACAGATGTAGATTTCTGGGAAGTTTTCTGTCCTCCCATCCAATACCTTCTCTACAGGGCTATATAGTTATCAAGTGTGCTGTTCGTCTTCTATAATGTCAAAAAATGAAAAATCTTACTTTATACTACATGGTTTTGCCCAAAAACCTGTCCAGTCAAATAGAACCCAAACAAATTAACAAATTATTTATTAGGAATGCTTTACTTCCTAAGGCTTACTGAAAACAGCCTCCTGAAGGCATCTGGAAATTTTAAGTACCTAAATATGTTAAACTAGGCATAAATATGTATATTGAACATAATGGTGGCTATTTTTAGAATATAAATTAAATACTGTGATATTATTACACTACTTTTAATCCCATTGTACTGTTCCTCTTGAAGAGGGATCCTGAATAGTCAACAATTCACATAACCTTCCTCACAAAGACAGTTTTCCTATATGGGGTTATATTTGTCCATTCTTTCCTGAAGGAGCCAGAGAATGACAAGATGAAATACTGAATTTGGCAGCCTAAAAGAAAAGTAGCTGTTATGTTATTTGACTTGAGGGTTTTTTGGGTTTTGATTATTTTTAAATATAGAGGTCAATCCACCAGCAAGTCCCACATCCAGCACAGTATTTACTGTGCAAGAGCCTTCCAAAGAAGAAAACCACCTGTTGGTGTCTGTGCGCTGTACAGTACCTCTAGCATAGATCTGATGCTCTAGGTTAGTCAAACTGGCTGTACTCCTAGTTCTAAGGTAGACAAGAGGAAGGCCTGGCAGACAGGAAAGACAAAGTTAGCAGGTAAGAAAACCCACACAAATACATACAGATCTTCCCCTGCATGCATAATGGAAGATACACATCATGCAATTATGAGCCTCTACCCATTTGCTTATGCTAAGCTGGCATTTGAATTGATAAAATTCCTTCCAGAACGGGAGAAAATAAAATGAAAAGACCTGCCACATATCGAGAGCTCATACTCATGTGATTATTTCATAAAGAAAACAGCATTTTTTCCAGAAACTCAGTTATTTAGGTCTTTGGGGTACAGAAAGAAAAAGATCCTCCATGAACTGCACACAGCCTAAACTCAACACTCTAATTTAATCCTTGACATGAAGTTACTCAAGAACACTCACTAACTGAGAGTGGCAGACAGAAGGGAAGCAGAACTAGCAGTGTAAAGCTCTTACTCAAAGCTAAGCAGCCAGAAAGCTTTTTTGCTTTAAAGGAATTGAACATAATTGAACAGAAAACATCTATTTTGTGTTGTTTTTTTGGG
>WEKY01000673.1:503976-537697 GCA_013390045.1 Picathartes gymnocephalus
TCTGAATGAGCAACAATATTCCTGGGAAAGGCACACAATTAGAGCTCCATAACTCAGAAGCTCACGTGAAACTGAAGTTAATGATGAACAAAATATTTTGATTTCCAGAGGTGGGAATTGAGAACTCAGGTGTTCAGAGACCAAAGAACTGAAATGAGTAGCTCCCCACAATACCTGTCAATGTTCTGAAAAACAGTGAGCTTATCAAAATGTTTTTAAGCCCTGTGAAGTACGGAAAGCTTTAGATGAAAGCCTGTTTCTGATTAAAAATAAATTTCAAATAACATACAAATTTAATAGAATTCATATGACCAGGGAAAGAATTCCTACTAACCTCTAAAATATGCAGCTCATGTCTTTACACTTTCACAACACCTGAGAGAACACAGGCTGCCTAAACACACACCTGGGGCACTATCCTGGCAAGTATGGAGGGACTTGGGCCGATCCTGCTCCCTCCACAGGACGCCAGCAGCATTTTAATTCGAGATGTCTGTCATGTTCATTAGTGAAATCCAGACTGCACAGTGCTGCTCTCAGGGAATATTCCCACATACCTATGAGAACAGAGGTGATGTTTATATCCAGGCGTGGTTTGGCCTTCACTTCCAGCTTCAGGCGGGACGGGTGGAGGCGGCTCGAAGCTTGTTTTTGCCAAGACACTGAACACGGCCATGGCTCAATAAATGGCTCCCAACCTAAGAGAAACATGAACCATCACCTCTGCTACACACATGGAGGCCACACTGGAATGCTCTTTACATACTTAATACTGAAACTTTAATAATTAGATCCTTTACTTTTAATCTGTGTTCAAGATGAAGTTGCAAGTCTATGCATTTAATTTAATACCTAATACAAATTTGGTCCAGCTCCTCCATTTTGACCATGTACACTATATGTAGGGTCTTGCAGAAATATCTTAATTCCAATTAAAGCACTAGAAGGGAATTACAGTTCTATATTTAAGCTAGCTGGAATTAAGCTCTCTCAAATAGCTTTGATAATGATTTTCACACAATTACATGTTAAGTTGGCTATTATTCAGAATCTCAAAAGATAAAGGCCTGCAGGCTATTAAAAAAGAGCAGCCTACATATTTTTAAAAACATAGTATCTTTAAAAAAACAAAAAAATTACCTTGTTATTGACAGATAATTCCTGAGCGCTTATCACCAATTATGTAACAGAAAATTTAGGTTCTCAGTTAAAAAACCCCACACAACTAGATTACTTCTTTTGTCAGTATCTGGCCTGTATTGAGGCCTAACTTGCTTTTTTATATCTCAAATGTAAATTGTGATGGTCTTCTCAAGCTAATCCTTTGTCTTCAGCCTAATCCCCTGCCCTCATATGCTCTTCCTCCTTGAAACATGTAATAAACTGAATGCACCAAATTAAAGAGAAAAGAGAATGCAGAGACAGCTTGCTATAAAACTGTTGTTTTGCTGGATAACCTTTTTATGCAATTACATTTGAAAACTTGAGTGCCACTTTCATATCATCAAAATCTCTACTTTCCATATCCCTCCAACTGATCTCAAATCAGGATATCTTGTCTAGGATCACACTGTCTCATACACACACAGTCCCAAAATTCAAACTTTTCCCGTTCCTTTAGAGGCATTTCATAGTGGGTGAGCTTCAGGCTCCTGTAATAGGAAAAGCTGTTTCCTAAACTTAAATAAGAAATCAAAAATTTCCCAGGTATTTCACCTGAAAGCTCACGGTTGTAATAATCTCCAGAGAGGGTAAAATGAGCATAGCCTTCAGGGCTTGTTCTCAAATGTTGGAGAAAATTCAAACCTGTAGGGGAAAAAAAAAGTGAGATTTAAACTAATGTAAAACAATTAAGCTTCCTAATTTTGGAACTGTCAAGTAAGCAATGGAAGTTTTTGTCTTATCTTTTAAACTGAAATGGAACAAAAAGCCTATCAAAATACTCTTCAAATAACATTTGCAGACAGCCACACCTCACAATACAGAGCCTCCTAGGATTCTGCTCAGGACAGATTCCATTTGTTATGTGATGTAAAAAGGGGAAACCAGAATCTTAACCCTACAAAGACTGCACTCTTCTTAAAACCAAAACTTACACCGAACAGAAACAAAGAAAAAAGAACCTCCAATATCCCCCACAACCACCACCAGGACACTGTCAGTTGAAATTTGACAAGTCCTGACAAGTAAGAGCATGATGCTGAACACGGGCAGAACTGACAGTCGTTTTATGCGAGATAGAACCAGATACTCACGTGAAAAGGTTAATTCAGCCAGGGGAACGTCACAGTCCATGCAGTCATCTATGAAGCAGATGCAGACACTTTCTGCCTTTATCTCCACTCCAGAGACGAACTGGAAAGGCACAATCCCCTGACTATCTCTACCAGAAGAGGTCTGGGAAACTGATTTCAGAGGTTCAGCATTCTTAAACAACCAACTTGCTGCTTTTTTCAAGTCCCCTTAGATAAAAGTGAACAACCAATCAATCATCACCGACTTTCTCAATGAAATGTACTTAGTAAAAAACATACAGAAGCAAACTAATTCCTTCTCTCTTAAGAAAATATTCTCAGCAGTACCGAATATGCTCTATTTTGTAACATAAATATGAGAAGATTATAAGACATTGGTATATCCTAAGAGTAAGAAATCTGTTTTGAAGTTTGCAACCGTAATAAAAATCTGTAACATTATGCATGCCTATAGGTAAGGTGGGAAGCATGATAGTGCTAAAGGAAAAAACAATCACTTGTGTTAAAGCTTTGTCTTTTTTTCATGCACTGCATGTAGAACTAGAGAATCTAAAAGGGAGAGAAGAAAACACATGCTCTCAAGAGAAAGAGATGAGTAATAGCAAGAAATCAGTATATCATAAAAAATTACCAACCTGAACATGACTAAAAACAAAGATACACTCAAGCACCTCACATATGACATCCCAAAGAGCAGAAAGAATCCTTGGGGGGTGGATTTTACACAGTAGCAGAACAGGAAGAAGAATGTTTAAGACTACAGGCCAGCACAGAGCCAAAGATGTTCTAAAGAAGGCAACAGTGCCTGTGCATTGCCACCTGACAGTCTAAAGGCTTTACTTAATTGCAATTAGGGTAATATGAAATGTGCAAACCCCTCCTAAGAATATCTGATGTTACCTTGGCAGATCAAAAGAGCTTTACGACAATCTTCCATACAGAATCCCAGCTCCTGGAGACGAGCCAGCTGGACCTCTGGAATTAACAGTTAACCAAACATAAATCCTTGACAGTTATCTACTTGTTTTCATTCCTAAAATCAAGATACATCTGTATGAAAAATGGGGGTTTGTTTGTTTAAGGTTGCAACTGTAGAAAAAGCACATGATTCAGCATTGCTTTTATGTTTTTTATAGTATCATCGGGACAATGCCATTATTAGATGGTTCTAACCAACAAAGGGTCTTACACCATGAAGATACCAACATCTTCTGTGTTAAGCATCTAGATTAGCTTCACCTTCTGGAAACCTCCTTTAGATATAAAAAATGGCTTCAGTCCAATAGTAAAAAACATACCAAGAACAGGATCCAGCACACGTTTGGATCCATCTCTGGTTTCATGTGCCAAGGAGGTCTCATTCCCCAGTGCTGAACTGGAGGGATCAGCAGCATTCCCAGCACTTGAGGCAGCTGAGTCAGGCAGAGCTGCGCTTGTCTGTTGGGGAATCGACTTCGCAATTGCCAAGAAGAGTTGAACATCATTGTAGGACAGTCTGATATCCAGTGCTTGCAACTGAATCTGAATGAAAAATTAAAATATAAGATGCACTTGCATTTTTCTACACATTTTTCTTACATACTTTAGATATACTAAAGCTTTTCCCAAAGGAAGACAAAATTTAGTGTTACAATCTGATCACCATGCTGTTTTAAAGATCCAGTAATAAAATGATCAAACTGTTATTATTTACCAACAACCAAAAGTATTACATCTCAGGGAAAAGAAGTTTTACTTTGAAATAATAGTAAAAAAAATCTCTAAATATGATTCCCCTCTAATACGTCCTAACAATTAGAAACAGAAAATATAGAAAAATATATATTTTTTTAAGGTATTAGTAACTATCTAACATGCCTATATAATCAGCCCACTTCTTTCCCCCACTATTAATCTCTGTAACATATCCCATAAATCACTCTTTTATTACCACTAAGAGCATTTTCTGCATGCTTGTTTCTTTTCCTTTTCAGGAAAAAACTACCTTATTCTCTTTTTATGCATTTGAAAGCCTTCTACTGGATCTTTGGGCATAAAAATATCTCAACTGATGTTTTCTACTGCACACAGTTTTATTCAGGCCTTTAATATTACCTCTAGAATAGGTGGAAAATCTTCACTATTGAAAGCATCAAGCAGTCCTGAACCACTCGGGTAGGAAGAATTCCCAATGAGTTCCATATGAATCTGTACTGGATCAATAATTGACAGTGCAGTCTCTTGCTCACTTCCTAACCGGCATGAAAACACCTAAAAATTACAAATTATTTTTAAAAAATTATGAACTGAGAGAACACGCCTGGCAAGAACTAGCAGTATTTGGAGGTTACAGTTAAGCCTTACAATGTTTTCACAGAAACAAATTAAAACTATTCTCAAACTGTTGTAAAATGAGAGCATTTGATGAGAAACCAACAAATTCCATAAAGCATCTGTGGACTATTCCTTTTGTATGTATATTTATAGTAAAGTACCTTCACAAACTCTTCTAGTTTTAGACGTTTTACAGAAGCAAATTTATTTTTCTTACCTCAATGCCAAACAAAATGCCAGAGAAAGGACGATCTAACAACTTGGGCTTGTAAGTGAGAACAGTCGTTCCCTTCAGAATAACTGCATTGGTATCGAAGCAGGACATGTCTTCAACAACCACAAATTCAGTTCCTTAATCAAAAAAAAAAGGACAAATAATAAACAGGGCAGTTGGCCATATCATTAAGGTACTTTAAGCCTTTGCAGCAGGTTTCTTGATTTCCTTTAACGGACCTGATTTTATACCAGCACACGGCTTTTAATGACAAAAACTCCTACAAAGCAGCAGAGAGGAGCACATTTACCTGTCACATTAACCTTGACTTCCAGCTGCTTTTCTGCTGTCACAGGAAGTGAGGAACGTTTGGTAACTACTCCACTTTTCACAGTTTTGGGAACTATAGCTGTGTCACTGATGCAGGTTCGCTGCCGGGATGAATGGGGATTTTCCCTCTTTTTGGTATCACCAGGAGTATAGAGAAAGTCATGAACCAGTAACAACCAGTCAAATATCAGGAATACACGAAGATTGTTCAGCACAACTGTGAAACTGGAGGAATCCTTAGTAGACCTTTTAAGAATAGAGAAGCACATCGGTGAACCTTACAACCTGCAGATGTTTAAAATCATGCTGAAAACTATCACTAGCTAGTTAAGAATTTTATGGCATTTTATAGGGATACACTTAGTTTACAGAGTGTCTGACCTTTAAAATACATACATATACATATATTTAAAGAGATTGAAATTCAACAATTTGTTGTACCCACAGAAACCCAACAGATCTTAACTGCACAAATTCTAAGCCATAACGGTACAAGAGATGAACTGAAAAACTACATAACAGGAAATTTATAGACGCTCCTTAAACACGTTATCAATATTAATTGTCAAAATCTCAATTTTTAAAACCTTTTTTTATTATCATTTATGTCTGTTGGGTATCAAACCTAACATTCTGCATGTGAAACTCAGACCTGACTCCAAGATAAGAGGCACAACATGAATTTCCTCTCACACCCTGACAGCACTCTGCAGCATGGGAAGCTGCTTTGTCATTCAGAAAAAATGTCAGCCTGCCTGAGCTCCCAGCACCCCATTCTGAAGGTCTGGCTAGGAGAGATAAAGTGTTTGGCTTCATGATCTGGAATACCAGTTACATTTGATCATGCTAACTGGGAAATCATCTAAGTGCTTAAATACCATGAAACAATTTTCAGTCCAGCACACTGTGAACTATAAAATCTCTACAGAACTGTGATACCTTAGTGGGGAGCAGCCTCTCCCTGCGGCTGCTTCCAACAGCAAAAGCCTATAACCCTCCCTGGCTCTCCAGGACATTTCAAGAGGCACCAGCCAGTACAACACTATCACTGAGTTCTGCCAGCCCTTACATCTACTGCCAAGGATGCTCTCACCACTAAAAACAGACCACATGCTGCTGTGGCTGAAATTTAAAAGCACAACAGTTGGGAAGAAGATTCCTGAAACTCTCACTCATAAACTAGATTAGGCTGTACTGTGCAAACTCACTAAGTGTGTCTAATCTAGCCACCTACTGACTCAACAGTTCTGTGAAAACCATCTGGGGTTTTTTTAGGGTATATTTTTTTAGTAAATCCCATTTTAGTTTTATTCAAATTGAAATGTTGGCTTCTTTCTGAACACATTTTTTAGGTACCTAAAACCATAATGCAGCATCCAAATCTTCAAAAAAATTTCTGTCATTTGCCAAGTTTCTCCAGCTGGTTTTTAATGAACAAATGTCTCCAAAATTTTCTACTGGAATAAAAGAATCCATATTTTTCCCCACATTACTCCTGCAACTGTTTCAGAACAGTTATATGAGTGACAAAGCTGAGCTTGTCAGCAAATCTGATCAGAAGTGAAAGCAAAATCTCTAGTCATCTCACTTCACCCTCTTTTTTGTTAGTTAACATTCCTCAAAAAAACACCAGATACAGGTAAATACTGACATTATACTTTATATTCCCAATTTCAATAATAAATTAGATCAAAACAGGTAAGAAAAAACAAACAGGGTAGGACAGAACATAGAAGAGAATACAGAGTGTTTCTGAAAGAGGTGCCATTTCTGTCTGTATTTGATGCTCTCAGAAAACCATGTGTGACACCTGCTGGGAAACAGCTTTTGCGCAACTTACATTAAAAATTCTACAAACTGGTTTTATGCTCACGTACAAGTGATAGGCCAGAATTATCAAGCTTTAAGCACTACTGATTTTAATAGGTCAAACCTTCATCTGATCCATTACACATTCAAACCTAAATTTTATTGCAACAAGTGAAAAAAAAATCCAACAACTTCCAGAGAATTAAAAACTGCAGACTTCAATCTATCAAGTACCACTGATCACCCCAAAAATGTCGTCAGATTGAAATACAATGCACCCAAGTTTATCTACAATAACAACAGGATAGTACTGATTATGCCATTATTAAAAACAAACAAATCCCAGAATTACCAACCTGAAATGCAATTCAATCTGGATTGCTCCTGGGCTACTGGTGTTCTTTGATGACTGAAAGATGCAATTGAAGACATTTGGGGGGCCTGTAGCATATTTCTGTCCAGCATAACGAGTGTCAAAGGCCATCATGGAATGAGAGACCAGATTTACAGACTTTGTTCCATTTGAACAGCTTTCAAAAAGCAACTTGGATTTCTTAAAATCAAACCTGGGAGAATAAAAATCAAAACAACACACCAAAGAGATTTACAGTTTATTTATTCCTTGGAGTCACTTATCTTACAAGTATGGCACACTGCTGAAATCTTTCATTTAGGTGTTTTCTAAAACAACTACAATCATGTCCCATGTCACAGGGACAGAAAATAGATCTGTACTAAATGTAATAATATTCTCCACTGATAAAAAACCTTCTGGATTACAAAAAACCCAACAAGCCAACGTAGCAGAAATCTGCTTTTTTAACCTTCCCTCGTATCACTTTCTTAATTAAAATACTATTTCTCTTGGGCAAGTCAACTGATTACTGGACTGTTATTTTAAGGACAACTGGAAAGACAGATGGTATCTTTTAAACAGTGTCATTCCCTTTCATCTTTCAGAGCAGCTCAAACTCTCAGTTTGGACTCTAATTAAGAAATTTCATTTCACTGCATTATTAAACTGTAATTCCACATATTACTTCAATTCTTGTCCTGTATCTTGTATGTGAGCATTCTATTTAGGATAAGGTATTCAGGAAGAGAAGAACATTCATACCTGGCTAAAGAGCTGCATCCATCTTTTCCCTTTGGATCCATCAGTTCCAGGCTCACATTAACCATATCAATGAGGAACGACATGGAAGTATACACTTCTCCACTCAAAACTGTCTGAAAATGGAAAACACCAACATTCTTTTTCAGAGCATCTGGTTAACTTTCATCTCTGAAGTAAACTGTATTTCAGAAAAATGTAAACAGCTTTTGTGTGGTGTCCTTCTCCAAAGAGTTTCATTAACTATTACTGGAGAAATGTTACATTTCACAACACTGTGGCCTTTAACTTGAAAACGACCATTACTCCATTTTCACACTACTGGTCTAGAGCTTCTTTGTTCTTAAAATATTGCTGTGATCAGCAAAATCAGCAAACCCCACAGACATTTCAAGAGAATTTCAGCTGCACATAGAACCTCTTACAAGAATTCTTGGATCCTGCAAGTCATAGGGGCGCATGAACTCCTCGATGGGCTCCCCAAGGTTGTTCTCCAGCAGCCCATGGATCAGTTTGTACTTGTTCAGATCCAGAGAGCAGTGCACTGAGGACAGGTTGCCGTGGATTGAAATGTCTGCAACGGCATGACTCAGCTCCCTGCAAAAAAGGAGAAACCTCAGCGTTTCCAGGAGCTCCAACACAGCAGGCAAAACCTTTAGGATACAACAAAAGGCATCTAAAACACTGCTCTAGGTGACAGCATAAAGTGACCCTGTTTAAACTCACTTGTCCAAGTTTCTCTCTACTTTTAACTTCAGTCTGAAGGGTTCTGTCAGCAGGCTCCCTCCTGTCTGCCTCACCAAGTAGGATGGAAAGCTCAAATCTGCACTGGTACCTTCCACAGCCTTGGAATACTCTCTCTGATATCTTTCAGCAGCAAAGATGTCCATGTCCTGCAGATCAACCACAATGCAGTCTAAGAGGCAGATGTGATCCTCTGCAAGTGCACAGGAGATAACACATTAAGGAAGAAAAATAGAATTTGTACAAAACTAATGCAACCTACTTTTAAAAAGAAATTTAATTTAGTCTCAATTTTATTCCTTTTTTTTTTTTTTTTTAATGTTCATCAGTATCTGTGCTCATGCACAGGTAAATGTAAATTCCTAATTAGGAGTCCCACTACACTTCCTGTACATCTGCAACATGCATCTCAAAACACACTGAATTTTCAGGACTGTTCTTCCAGAAACTGAACTATAACTCCCTAATCATTTAAGCTGCAAAAATCAACCCTAAAGCTCAGAAGTAATTTCTTCTCCAATCTACAATCTACAGACCCAGAGCCCTATACTTTTTCAGTGCCACATAAGATAAAAGCAGTATGTCACTGTACTATTTCACAAGGCAAAAGAAGCTCCATGAGGCTTCTCCTGCTCTCACATACCTGGGCTCTCAGGGTTTGGGACAACAGGCAGCTTCGATGGCTGTCCTTGCTGCTTACTCAGTGAGCTCACTGGAAGCTCACTCTTCAGCCTAGAAATGTTTGTTCCTGATGATTTTTTCATGACCAATCCTTCCATTGCTAATTTGGACTCATCAGCACTTGTTTTCTTCACGCTATGTTTTGGGGTTCCCAAAGGAGAGGAAAATTGAACTGAATCCTGCTAATGAAAGAAATTTCATAATTAACATTAGATTTTTAAATTAAATCCTAAAGAACCAATGCACCCAGGTTCAAGCTGCAACAAATTACTGGAAGGCCAGTATCTTCTGCTGTAGAAAAATGGCCAAACTTTTCTCCTATAGCCTTCACAGCAGATGAAAACATTTCCTTTGTAAAAAGTTTATTTCAGCAACCTTCCTCAAAAAGCTGTGGAATCTTTTCAATAAGAAACTAATTCAAAAGCAGAGAGTTTTGCATAAAACAGGAAAACACTTATGTAAAGGAAATTAATACCAAACTGGAGGGGAAGACTGCCAAGATAGTAAACATTTCTGCAGAATAAAGACTCTTAAATATTTAAAGCTGTTTTTCAGGTGATGAAAATAACATATGCCATTATTTCCGCAAGATTATGTCAGCAACTTCATATTTTATTAGAATATGTGAACTAACACTTCTATATATGCACATTTTATGTACCTTAAATGCTTCAGTTGACACACCAAAATGTGATCCAAAATTCTCCTGCAGTTTAAGGTTGGATAAATCCCTACACTTAATAGCAAATTCCTCACAGGTCAAAAAAGTTCACTTATATTGATGTAAAATATTTTAGACATCTCCCCATCACCACATATCCAGTGGAAATCCATGAGCTATCTTGCATCAAAAACCTGCAAATTTCACTATGAAAAGAGTCACATCAACATTAGGCATTTCTTTTCCCAAAAATCCTGCTTGACCAATCTGACCAATCTGTGATGGAACGGCCCCAACCACCCTGTGATTTGTCTGGTGGAAGAGGTTTACACACCACCTGTATATTCCAAAGCCAATTTTGGGATTTGTCTGTCTTGATTTCAATTAATTAACCTGGTGCCTCACATGCAGGTAGCAATCACCTTTATACTCCAAGACTGTTCACTTTGCCCCTGACTCCTGTATTGTTACTATCACTTCCCACCTTCCTTCTGTATCCAGTTTCTAATGTCACATCAATCCCTACCATAAACTTCCCTTTCTGGTTTTAAATGTTAGCATTTTCTTGCCTTACATGGTTTTGAAATACTAGAAAAAAATTGGAAAAATTAATTGTAATCATGATCAAGGATTTTAAGAAAAAAAAATTGAGGACATTAACATTTACCTTCACACTGTAAAGACAAGACTGAAAAGTACATGCAAAGGAAAATCATCACATCATCTATAAATCTTTTAATTTATGCAATTAAATCCAAATTAGCAGCTCCTCAGACATGCATAAAGAGCACACCACAAAAACTGTACATCCAATTCTTATAGAATTCAGCAAAACGTTTCGAACAGAAACATAATTTTTAATAAATGAAGTAGCTTTTTAAAGTGCTAAATTCCAGAAGAATACTTTCATTGTTATAGAATGAATGAGGAGCACCTGAACACTGCTATAAAGATGTGAAATACCTCAAATAAAACAGGATCCTTGTATGCATTGCCTTGTAAAATCCGATCCTCAAAAATAAACACAGGACAAAGGAAAAATGAAAACAAAACCAACAAAAAAAAAAAAGCCAAACCCCACCTAATCTCATTTCAAACACCTACATTTCTACAGTGCTACATAACACAGTATTTTTAGGCTGAAATAAAATTATTGTGCACTTTCTTTAACTTATAATGTTAATTTAGGAGTCTACTGCTTACAAACCTGTACTTGTATCAACACACAACAGTACAGGAAACAACATCACAGTCCACTATTTCCTTACAGCGAAAACACAGGTCACCAATCAGCTGAAGGCAACAGACACACCACAAAACCACTGCAGCAATTTAGTCCATCTACCTTCTAATCCCTTCAAAATGGAATTAGGGGGTTCCCACCCAGACAACTCCCGACTTTGTTGAACGGGTTAGATGTAGAAAGCCATCTAAGGTGGATCTTCCTTACCCCAAATTTTGTGGCTGCATCTCTCAAGAACAGCACCAGCTACTCCTGTCCTGTGCCTTGCCACATGTGCAGCCACTGGTTGGGTCCTGCTTCCTCACCAGAGCAGCTGGAGTGAGTTCAGCCTCCTTTATTCCCTTTGTTCTCTCAAAACACTCAATTCAGTCTCCCCTCTGCCCTAATGCCTCAGACAATAAGCTCAAGGCAGGAAGGGCAGCACAGTACGATCAGCAGCAAGGCAAATCCATAAGATTTGCCAGCACACTGGCACTCTCATTACTAGAAGTATAAAGTCAATATATAAAGTAAAATGTAAGAATAATTTATAATTTTGATTTAGAAATAAAATGCACAAGAACTAGCAAAACTACAAGCTGCTGAATTAAGACACAACGCTCCTACCTTGTTCTTTAACGAAAAGGTACCCGGCATTCCTGCAAACAGGAATCTGTTCTTCACTTTCAGTTTTCCCAGATTAGCTACAATAAGACTGTTAGACTTGGAGCTCTCAGGTATAAGCAGAACAGGAGCCCCAGCCTCAATATCAAGAAGAACTCGGGAAGCTCGCTGGGCTTTATCTCTCACCTGAGAAGAGTAAAAATACATTTAAAAAAATAATTACAAAACTTGCATGAAGATCATTTCCCACTGATTAGTACTGAACTCAGGATCATGACCCCTTCATTTACAAAATTAAGATATGGTAAGAGTTTATACCGAACAAAACCAACAACAAAGCAACCAACAAAAACCCCTCAAACTCTTGTTTTAGGCAGAGAATAAAGGCTCATAAAAAAAGTATTATGAACAGGAAAAACCTGTGCAAGAGGTTCAGCCCTCAGGAGTGACACGTCCTTTCACCCCTGAACTAAGAGGCAGAACAGACACTACTCATCTCACTACATAACTAATTACTTAAGAAAGTTATTTACAAAAAGCAAAACCCCATCATTTAGAACAGAGATTTCAAAATCAGATTCAAACTTCCCACCTGATGCACAAGGAAGCATTTTAATATCCAAGTATTCACTGTCTTCCCTTCAATTATGAGATGCTTCTATGAAAAGATGACTATTGACTATATTAATTACTCCCACATTAGGTTGTGTGGTCTATGGCTGTCCTGATTATTGAAACACTCGATCATGCCCTATATACTCTATATTGATATACTCTATCATACCCTATAGTCTCTATACTGATACACTCTACCATGCAGAAGTTCTGATTTTCTCAGCCTACCAGTCATCAAACTAAATCAGACACACACCTGAGTGGAACAGAACTTCTCACTTGGCTCTCCTAACTCAGGTATTATTACCTGGGGAACAGTGGAGAATAAGACAAGGTAACACCTTGACCCTTTCTGTCCAGTGCATCCTGCAGAAACCAGGTTCTGAAGTTTTAAGGAATGTGCCAATTTGGTATTCTGCACTTTCAAACAGCAGCAGGATGGTCCTAATTAAGGTCTCTTGACTACAAGATGAGCCTGAGAAATCTCTACCAACGCCATAACTCTAAAACCTCCCACCATTTTAACTCACTTGAGCTGATGCATTAACGTAAATTTTATATTGCATTTCAACGGCAAAAAACAGGCTGGGAAAGAATAGAAAAAAGGCCCAGACATACTGTTTGTCCTTCAATTGCTGCTCTCTGCCGCCCCAAGACATCTTGGAGCTGAGTAAAATGCTGGATGAAAGACACCACCTCAGCCTGGAAGCGCTGGGTGTGCACGTACTGGACAGAGGCCATGCGCAGGGTCACACGCATGTCACACTCCCGCTGCAGCAGCGGATCCACTCTCCCATATCTGTGAGAAGGGTTGAAAGTAAAATTTACCCATCTTAGCCACATTTTACAAGCAGCACTTGACACTGTGCTGCATTCAAAATAGTAACATAGAGGATTTAACTAATGTTCGCAGCATATAATTAACACTATTTCAGTTGCAGACACAAAAAATTGGGTAATTTGTATTAATTACTTCTAAATTTTGTACATTTAAGTGCTGCTGAGTTTTAATTAAGCAAATAGGGAAATTCTACATTTGGAATGTACCTTTAATCTCTGCCTACCAGTTAGACCTTTGGTGATTTTATATCAGAACAGTGGCTTTTAAGGTAACTACTCCACTGCAGGATAATGTGTACATCCAATTCTGAATCAGTGCTGTCATATTTGAAATTAATTCCGTAACATTACTTGGATACTTTCCAATCTGATTAACTGGAAAACCAGGAAACATCACAGGATAAGAACTACTCCTTAAAACATAACAAAGAAATTCAAATTTACATTATGACAAAAGCAAACCCCTTATTCCAAAATCAAGGAGCAATGGAAAGTCTATTTCATCAGTTGAAAACCTCTTCCAACTTTTAAAAAGCAGCTGTTTCAGCTAGGAACAAACTATCATGTAAATACTTTCAAGAACAGCTGTAGAGGGAAAAAACCACTTTTCCTTTTCCGTTTCTCTGTACGTTGCAAGACAAAGATAACTTAAAAATCTTAAGTTTATGACTGAAAATATTCTAAGTCCCAGTTAAGTCCCAAGAAGCCAAAGCAGAATCAGCCAGGTCTGACAGTTGTGGACTTGGGTTTTCTGGGTTTGTTTGACTTCTGGGATTTTTTTGGGGGGCGCTGGGAGTTAATGGAGTAACCAGCTAATATTGAGTAACAAGAAGTTTAAATTCATACTTAAAGATTTGGAAAATGAGTGCTTCTTCACCACTTGTAGTGAAACGTTCTCTGTAAAATTCTCCATGAGATGTAAGATCACTTAAGGACAGACTTCCAATACTTCCCTGCAAGGCTAAATCTCCCTCTGCAAAACAAAGGACAGACAATCAGGATCCTCAAACACAGATCAGTTACAAAACCCATAAAGTTTCTATTAGTGGAATAGACTCATTACAAGTAATTAAATAAGTCAATTCAATTAAACATTAAACTCAGGTTCAAAGAAAATCATGTGTTTCTGCTACAAAGATTGTATTAGCCCACACATTACTCTAGGCTCTACACACATCATGTGATCACATCACTTTGTGAAACCTAGATAGAACTCCTTTTTTTCCTCTAGAACAGTAATAAAAACTATTGTTCTGCTCTGTGAAAGCGAAGTGTTAAAACTGCATCCAATCACAGCTAAAATGATGAAAGGTTTGACAACTGGGAGGGATGTCACAATTTAAAATAAACCCTAAAAAAGCAGAGGAAGAAGCAGCGGGAGGAGAATATCCATTTTGCCCAGGAAAAACACACAAAAACTCAATGAGCATCAAAATAAAAACATTTAAAATCATAATTCCAGTGCACACCTCATTTCATTTTAAGCTGCAAACAACCTGAGCCCTTCAATCTACTCACCAATCACTTCCAAGTGAGCTGCAAGTTTTGCCACACTGGCTTTAGCAAGCTCACTGGTTGTCTTATTCAGGACTAAGGATAAAGAATGGACCTGGTCAAACAAAACAGGAACAAATTGGTATGAAACAACAAGACTTCAGAGCTTGAACATCCTGTTTAGCTTTTTTTCAAGACAATTGCACTGTAACACATGAATGGCAACCAACAATTATCTGATTGGGAGACACTGAAGGAGAGCAACATTTTTACTGCCTTGTTTGAACATTAATGGGTCTCCCAAGCAATTGAGAATGATCAGGCCAAGAACAAATCCCAGCACTGTTACCTTCACCTCCTTCTCTTTCAAGATTTGTCACATTCAGTTAGACTGCAGGGCCTCTGGGCAATGACTATCTTATATACACATACATCATGTGTTTTTCAAAAAACATGTTTATACATATTGATGTATAAAAAAATACTTATATATATTTATAAAATATAGACTTTTTTACATAAATAAACTCCATAGTACCTAGAACAGCACAGTGCCAATTGCAGCATGTTAGGTCTTTAACATTGAAGCAACCTTTTCATTAAAGAGAGGGTCACAGAGCAAGGGAGCCAAGCATTTTGCAGATGTTCTGCTTTTCTATAACTCCTTTTAACTACACCTACACGTTTTAAATCTGTTTCTGCATTTATGTACACTCCCCACTATAATATAAAACACTTGATGTGAATGTCACCTTAAGTTTCTATAAACCAGATATTTTATGACAGAATCCAATTACTGTTTTGCATGTCAAGTATACCTTTAGATCCAGCTTAGTGTTTACAGGCTCTTGGGCTTGAGAAGCTGACAAGGAATTTATTTCTGCTTTGATTGTCTGCTGAGTATCTTCAGGCTGCGGCTTCATAGCATGGTTATCAGCAGTGGATCCAATCCCAAAGAAATCCAGTATCACTACCCAAGTTTGCAAAGTTATTAACACATCTAGACAATTAAAATCAACATCTACACTACGGTTAATTTTGTTATAGCGAGAAGAAAATTCAGGATGTTTCCTATCCACTAGAAATATATTGATATGAACTAATGAATCATCAAAGTTACTTTTTCCACAGGGCAGCTTGGATCTGTCTGCTGATGGAGAAGGAGGTGGAGTCAGAGGATACTCAGAATCAGCATCTTCTTTTTGCTTCTTACGGGAGGCACAAACTGGTCTTTGGTACAGCTGAAAGACATTAGGTGCTTCTTCCATATGGGAAGGGAGGGAACGTGGCATATCTGGATATTCTGCATTGGATACTGAGGGACACGACTGTGAAAGATACTCCTTATGTGCTAAACTGGATGGTTTGGGTGCTCCACGGGACACCATGAGGTTCTTATACTTGGAGTCTGGTTTCTTTTCCAGGAGATCTTCCATCAGCAGGGAACGCAAGGCAATCTGAATGGACAAGGTTTGAGGGTGATCTTTGGCAAACTCAACATCAAAATCCTGAAACTTAAGGCTGACAAGACCTTGTGCCCCAAGTGTGAGATCACCACTTAACTGAACCTGGAGCTCTGAGATGTGGAAGTTTGCTTGAATCTGAGTAAAAGATTTTGTTTCCCTGATAGCTAAAGGCTTGTTTGGAACAGAATTAAAACCAGAGTGGCTGAATAAGCCATTTTCCTTCCGTTCACTCACGAATTCCGTGCCTGTACTATGAAGTGTTGCTGAAGGAGAACTAAGATCAGTTGGAGATACAGAAATGGTTGAAAATTTGTTCAAGTCTTCACTGTAAATTAAATTATCCAGAGTCTGAAGGACTTGTTCATACACATGTTTTGCTAACACCACCTACAACGCAGAGAAAAGAAACTATCACCACATTGGAGCTCTCTACATTAATGGAATCAACACATATATTCTAAAACTCTGAAGTGGAATTCCAAACTACACAAATTTTAAGTTCATCCAAAAAAAAAAAAAAAAAAAAAAAAAAGAAAAAAAAAAAAAAAAANCAAAAAATTAGAATACAATAAAAAAAAAAAAAAAAAAAAAAAAGGGAAAACAAACAAAACAAGGTGCAATGCAAAACTGAAGCAAAACAGTTCTTGTATTAGCTCTGCAAGATGACACCCCCCAGAAACACATGGGATGGGATCCTAGAATACGATACCTTGTATTCCTGGGCAAAAACCATCCACACAGAGTTAGTTAAAAATAATTCACCACCTGAGCTTACACAGTAATATGTGAAACAAACATTCTACTTAGCCATCATTGCTTGTGTCCCAAGTCTTAGAAATTTCAGTTTTCTCTATTTAACACCTCTGCTCTTGCACAGATTTTTTCAAGGTAATGGCATTTTTTAAATTCTTAGTTTCAACTACAACTGCAAATAAACTTATTTGGACAGTGTCATTTGGACAGTGACACATTTACTTTTCCTTCTGTGTTCAAGATAAGCAGAAGTTATACTAATTCATAGAGATGTCTAAAATGCCCCCAAACAAGTTTAAATATTGGTCATTATTATGATGACTTAAGACTGTCTCTTCTAACCATGTGTATAAGGATCTGATTTCTAAACTACCAACATGTTAAACCTGAAGATACTGGCCTGAAAGATACTTATCTTCTATGCAGGGAAATATTTTTATATTGATATTGGAAAGGCTATATTTCTGTACCTGAAGAGGATTCACAAATTTCCCTTCAATCTTCATAATGCTTGATATTCCAAAGTCTTCATTACACAGAGGAAAAGTTAAATCCAAATCTTTCTCTACTGGTATCTTTTCTAATTTAAATTGGATGGTGGTGTTATTCAGAATGTGGAAAGCTTTAAGAGAAAGTGAAATTAAAACAACATTAGAATAAGTGAACTGATTATCTCATAAATGCTGTATGGAAGAGCTATTGAATTTGCTCAGAATCTGAGCAATGCTGGATTAATTTTGTATGGTTATGTTTTGCTCAATTTCTGCCTAAAAGGCACCATTCCATTTTTGCTAAGGAGACCAGAAATGGATATACATACAGTAACTAGTAACTGTCATTAAAACTGACCAATGCATTTCAGCAGGATGGGTGAAGCAGAATATATAATCAGACCTATGGTCAATACACATTTTTAACACATATACTACTCATATTATAATAATTAAGACTCCTCTGATTAACATACCATAGCCTTTATGTAATGATTCAAAGAAGTCATGACGAGTAAAATGAGATTCTTCCTGGCTGTTAATGCTGGCAGGACCTGTTGAAGAACGTGGCCCATGGGGTATCTCATTTGCAGACTCCTTCTTGTTTGTAAATTGACTACTATTTAATGAATACATCTTAATATCTTTAATTTCAACTTGCAGCCTATCACTTGTAGACTCATCTTCTCCCGGTACAAAATTCTGAATAGATATTTGTCCTAGATGACCCACAAGCAGTTCAGAGCTGCCAGGCTTTCGAGGTATGGAGACAATTGGGGATTCAATGTTTACATTTAATATAAGCTTTATAGTATCAGATTTGAGGGGCTGTGATCCAAATGCATCACCTTCATTATCTTCTGCACTGGCAACATCTCTTGATCGTGATGTGGTATCAAACAAAGAAACCATTTCACTGTATTCAGCAGTTTTAGTTGCCAAGACTGTTGTAACTTTTGAAGCTGCACTTTTCAACATGCTGCGGAAATTCTCTTCCAGCTCATCCATGGACAAAGTCAGTTCTTTCAAAAATTTGGCTGAGTGGTTGTAGTGTAAGGAGGCCATTTTGAGGTTGAGAGAACACTCCTCTTTTGACTTTTCTGTGAAAGTGAAACTTAAAGCATCTGGAAGGCTATTTCCATCATCAAGCCTAAAGAATAAAGATTCAAAGAAATTTACATTGCCAATGAGATTTTCATACCTCCCTGTGTTCCCTATGCTCACCACATACTGGTTCTTCACATTGTCTTGGGTCAGATCCATAAGGTGAAGGCATCCAAGAGAGCCATTCACATCCAGTTTACTACACATGGAGACATTGACTTTGGTGCCACCAATACTGGCTGTTGCAATTTTTCTGCCATATTTTTCTCCATTTGTCATGCCAACTGTCCTGAGGAGGAGTACATTTAACCAGTGAATATCAACTGCCACCTCTGTGTTCTGTGCATAAGTAGACTGGAATGTTTCCTGCTCCCTCCAACCTCTCTCCAAGTCAGCTATTAAAGGCTGAGGACTAGAATCTTCTTTCTCCTTGGGAAAAGATCTCTGGAGAAACCAAATCAGTTCAACAATAGTCTCTGGGTTAAGGATGATATCCAGGTTGTTCACCTGTACAGAGATCACCTGCAGACTGCTATCCAAGTTCATTGATGGGCATTCTGCACTCACAAACTGATACTCCAATTTTATCAAGGACTCTTGATCTTTCCCACTGTTACTGGGTGAGGGGTTGGAGGTTGTAGCGCATCTCTCTCCCAAACCAGCTACATCAATGGGATGTGCATCTTGTGGTCCAGAAACTGGGGACTGAGCCCTGCTGTCTCGAAGGCTTCCTGTTGGTACATCAAAGCTCAGGTTCTTATGAGAAGCCATCAAAAGATCAAAATCTGTTCCATATGTTTGCATAGTATCAACCAGTAGCAGGCCATGGACAGTCAGGGACACCTGTGCATCATAAGGCCTTTTCACAAAATGGGCATTAGTGCCAAAAACCTTGAGCACCGAGATGTATCGCCCATTACTCTCAACACCCAACTGCATACAGTTTACTTTGAACTCAGCCAAAAGCAGCTGGGATTCAACAAGAACTTCCCGGGTGTGTTGCTCAAGCATGACAACACTCTGTGTTAGATTCATTACAGAATCATGCAAACTGCCAAACTGGTCTACCTCTGCAAAAATCTTGTCTTTCCCTAAATGCAGGGCATCTGAAGACTTAGCTTCAGACGTACTCAACTGTGTCAAACAGTTCTTCAGAGCCAGGATTTTGTCTTCATTGATGTGAATTTTTAAGTCTGGCAAGTTGCCAGACAAGACAGCTCCTGGGTATTTTGGGTCAGATGTGTATATCAATCTGCGCTCCAGCTGCAGGTGAACATTGAATTTTTCTACCACATGAGTTGGACCCACATCACTATCCTGAATGTGTTTCCAGTTGTCTTTCACTTGGCCCACCATGATCTGAAGGTCCATAAAAGAAAGTGTGTATCTCTCATACATTTTTTTACTCAGTAAGTGTGCCTGTAGCTGCTCTTCACTTATTTCTACTCCAGTAAATTCAGACATTTTGATGCCACTATTGGTGTTGGATTCTGGCGGTGGAGTATTGGGAGGAGTTGCAAGAGGTGTTTTATATTCCTCATCACTCAGTTCATTGACTTCTGAAGAAACGGCACCTGCACTCCTCTTAGAGTCTTCTGTGGATTAAAAAAACAGTAAACAAACAAATAAACAAAAGTATTCTCCTCGCTCCTCAGATGTTTCCTATCATTATCTGACCATCCTGTCTGAAGTTCCATTTTTTTTAACACAAAGCATATCTGGTACTGCCCTTGCCTCCTTCCTCTATCACTTCCTTTTTCTTCAACAAGAAACCTACTATACCTCTACATTCACAGAGGTGTCAGTCACAATGCAGTACAGGAAGCTATTAAAAGACACTATTGTCTCATCTTTAACCCACTTACCGCAAGATTTATTTTTAACCAAGTTGTCAAAAAAAGGACCCATTACTCTGTCCACGCAATTCTTCTGATCCTCAAAACCAAATAAAGGTAAGAGCTACTTAACTACAGTATTTTTGTCATCAGAAGGTTTTGTCCAACTGGCTTTATTGCCTAATACTAACTTTCATTTTATTATCTTAAGAAAAGGATTTTTTTTTACTTTACAAAGCAGGAACACCTCCTAAAACTTCCCTGTACTTTTTTACCCTTTCTTTAAAGCTCTTTCTGAAAGAAGACAGAAAGAAAAGGAAAACTGCAATAATTTAGATCATACCTTGAGAATCTGTGAGTAATATTCTTCCCAGATCTACAACAACTAACACGGGATCCACACATTTGAAATCATCGGGAAAGATCACCTGAGGGGCAGAGATATCAAGGCACACGGTCCAGCTTTTGCTGTTTTCCTGAAAGTTAAGAAGAAAGATAGTATAGCCCATAAGAAAACAAACCAAAAAAAGCCATGTGAGACATCTAATTAGCCACTTTTTCTCCTGATGAGATGACTGTCACAAACTCCAGCCACACTGAGGTTTGGTACCTTGTTAAACCACAGACTCCCACTGCAGTCAATAAAAAAACATTTTCAGTAGGTGAAAACATCCCCTGCACCTCAAGCCTGGATTGACTGACAGCAAAAGGAATCCACAACACCTCCTGGAAAACTCGCCTCCTGCTCACAAAGAACATCACACGAACAACAAACCTCACTCTTTAGAGCTCCAAGTCCTAAACCAAAAGGCTAAAAGTCTATATAGACATTTTGGGGGCAAAAACTTACAATGAAGTCTCCAACTAATAAACGATCAATTGTTTGTCTGATTTCAGCTTTAGTCTGCATTTTCAGCTTGTTGTACTGTCTTCTGGCAGCTTCAGCCACTCTGGCCTCTAATTCAGACTGATAACCAAAACCTGCACAAGAGAGGGAAAACTGACTAGGTATAACTTTGTTCACCCTTTATTGAATCAGAAGAAAACATGGAAAAGAAAAAAGTAAAAGATTTATTTTAAGTTTTAGCAATCAAATACAGAACACAAAAACACAGCAGGTGAAAGTCACTGTCTGTGCCTATTCACCAGGCTGCTGCACAGAAAAAAGGAAGTATCTATGCACAAAATAAATAATCCCACTAAAAAAATACTTCCCAAACCTTTTCCTGGTCTTTCTCTCACAGACCTTCAGCCTGAGTAATTAAATTTGAGGAAGACAGAAAGGGTGCTAAGTATGGCCACAGAGGAAATTCTGACTAAACATTAAGATGTGCATGTGTAGGCAGTGGTTTTTAGTTTGCTTGGTTGGTTTGTTTTAAACTTGAATATTTATGGAATATTCTCGTCTTGTGAGAAAAGGTGTCAAACACACTTCTATGCCAGGTAACTTGAATCTTTTGGTAATTATCATAATCAGCAGAAAAACAACTGGTATTTCAAAAACACCTTAATGTTCCTAATGTTACTTACTGTCAACCTCTAATCTCCTCAGAAATTGACCTTTAACAATCAAAACTGCAAAGGTGGTCACTTTATACTGTTACAGGCTTAGGTACTAGAACCCTAAATCTTGTTGTCCTTAGAAATTTATGGAATCAGTATGTTCAAATCTAAAAATCAAGCCATCTCAAGAAGCTGTAACAAAGGGCAGCCTTAATCTCATTAACAGAAGAGATACAACAGGAATTAGAATACTATTTCCTCTGTATCATTGCTATAGAAATACTCTTTTAAATGCCCTCTCAAAAAAATTCCATCAATTTCCAGAACAGATTACAGGAACAACTCCCTTCTTATTTATGCATTTTAATTTAGGGGGCGTGAACATCCACCATAGGGTATAACAGCAAGCTGCAATTTTAAAGCAGAAGTTGCAGGACTCTGCCAAAGCAAAATCCCTGATTCAATTAAACAAAGAACAAAACAAACAGAAACAAAACCCTCCAGAGAAGACACGGAATATTGCTAAATTTGAACTTAAAGCAAAGATTCTTTGATTAGTGCTTTATATTTCTAAGAATGAAAATAAATAAAAATCAAAGACAAGAAAAGATGTAATTCCACCAACAAAACCCCAATCCCACCAAAAAAACACATTAAAGGTTAACCTGAGGTATGAACCCTTCCCTTGTAGAAGAAGTCAGCTACTTTCTTAATGGCTTGTGGATTGTAAATAATATTTAGAGGTCTGGTACTGACTTCCAGGCGCCTCTCAAAAGTGCTGTGAACTGGATTTCTTTCATAAAGCATCTCAAATACAGGGGCATCAGGATCTGCAAGTGAATAAAAAATTACTTACAAAAAGCAGCTGTAAAAAAACTCCAAATAAATAAAGCAAAAAACAACTCCCAAGGAATTTAATAACTGATTTTTAACTGGTAGTACTGGGAAAGTAGAAGTGTCTAAGAATTCTTCAGTAACAGAAAAGGAAGTAATATTATCAACTTCTACAATCAACAGAATTCAACAAGTTTATATATACAAAACCATTTGTATAATTGGGGCCCTAATATTGAATTCCTACCAATTTCTTTTTAAAGTAAGAGTAAGTGCAACTCCTATTGCCTTGAAATACATAATTTCTTCCTTTCTTTAAAGCCAACCTGCATGCGCCCTTAAATCTTGAACAAAGCTTCTATGATTTTATCTTTACCATTTGCAAAAAGCATTTGCATTAATTCAAACTCTAGGCACTTATTTTTGAAATTTCTAGTTTGTAGGAATTATCAAACATAAAATGAAATCTTTACCAGTGCTCTGATTAGTCATTTCTGAGGACAAACTTTGGAGTCCAAAGGAAGACATGCAGCCAACCTCTTTTTGCTAATAAGAATTTAAAAGAAAAAGATTGTTTATATAAAATCAACCAAGCCACTTCATATAAGCATAAAAGTCTTTTCTGTTGAACTATATGTATAGTGTTGAGATTATTAGATGCATTTTTTTCCCTGACATGGTCAAACAAAAGAAGGCAGTATGACTAAGCAGCAAACACTCTCCACTCCTGCAGCAGACAGCCTGAACTCTGAAGTGCAAATTGCGGTCAGTACAAAGTACAAAATACATGGGAAATCCTCAAGGCATTAGATTCTAATTTTGTTCACTCAGAAGATAAATTTGAAATCTCTTCTAGAATTTATTTCTGCCGTTAGTGTACCAGTACACAGGTGAAACAGAATCATTACTTGGGCCACAGAGCTTTATGGAAAAGAACAATCACTGATTAAGCAGCAGTGCTGATTGTTCCAAAAATAAAATGTTCTACAAATTATCTTCTTCTCAACACATACAACTGAAAGGCTAAAGTCACAAGGCTACAGAGTAAAAAATGAAGAGTTCTACATAGGTAATTGGAAAGACGGGGAAAAAGTAAACTCAACAGGTGGAAACTTTTCCTCAAGACTTCTGTGTTCCCCTTCTGGGACAAGAGATGTTTTGAGTTTTGGAGTATGACTATTTTCATACACAATTATGCATCCCACATAGTAACTTATAGGGTTTTTTCACCTACAGGATTTGGGAAAACAAGAACAGGAAATATGGTCCCTTCTGTTGCCAAATCCCTCAGAAAAAGACCACCAAGCTGAACTTTGAGAAGGGAAGACTTTCTGCGAGGAAGGGATTCTGCCAAGATCTTTACACCTGGAATATAAATACATAAAATTATTTTGTTTCATTTAGTACAGCATACATTTTATTTAAATTTTACAAATAAAAAATACTGTCCAGCAAATAAGTATTTTAGAAGTCTTTATATATATTTATTTCTACTAAAATATTTAATATGAGAATTTGTTATATAGTACCATGATTGTGAGGCAACTCTGGTCTTTTTAAGAAAGCACTGAAATGGGCTCAATACCTGAAAATTCCAGTTGCATAAAAGCAGTCTCTTCAGCACGCAATACCTTCTTCTTCCTATGCAACAGAGTGAAAGAGCCACCCTGCAGCTGTAGATTTAATTTAGCAAAAACATGATCTCTCTTGGTGAAGGTATTCATGCTGGAAGCATCTGCAGCAGGATCAAAGAATTCATCTGCACCTAATAAAAACCAAAATCAAAACCAAAACCAACACATTAAATAAATTAAGTTTCTGGAGGGCTACGGAAGAATAAGAAAGTTCCTGTGAATATGAAAATAAAGATTTCTCCAGCTCTCGGGGGGAAAAAATAGAAACAAAAATTAGAGCAGATATACCTTTTTCCTTAAAAAACCTGAATATTTCAGAGAAGTCTTCTATTTCAATCAAGGTAACATAAGCCTGAATTTACAAAAACCCCCAACAACCCAGTACTATTCCTGTTACACTCAGTCACATGACCCCCCCCACACACACTTGAACAGAAGTCCCAAAGCTCTTTGCCATCAATGACAGTAACAGCGGACGCAAACATACTCCACCTATCGCTTTGGAAATAAGCAGGTATGCAGGCACTGACCTACTGCCCAGCTTGTTCAGCTTTAGGCAGGCTCTGCTGCCTGGGTCCATCAGCTGGCAGAGAATCCTTTAACGGTACAGAGAGGGCTCTTTCTGCCCCCCTTGACCAGCTATCAAACCATGGGAGCAAACCCTATGTTTCCATACCCAGTATGTCTTCTGGATTCCACTGTTCCTTCGTGTCTGGCAGCAGCCCTTCAAAAGGTTCACCTTCGTATGTCTGCTGAGCATATCCATACCAACCTCCCCAGCCAGGAAACCACGACTGCAGGTACTGCAGCATCCCAGTGCTGCTGCCATGGGCGGGTTCTGCCAGAGGGGAACCTCCAGTGGAATCAGGGAAGGGCTCTTTACCACTCTGTTTGAACATTCAACACATACACGTCACTACTGCTGCGTGAAAGAGCATCACCAGTGTACAAAAAACACCACAATAAAAACTCAATTCCATCTTCTATTTACTCAGCACTCCAGTAGTGGTATTTTCAACCAATTCTCAGCCTAGACGAGAGCAGCAGCAAAGAAGTAACAAACATATCATCACTTAACTGCTGCATATGCATATGAATATATAAATATGCAGGTGATTATGCACATATGAAGTCATATGTCACCGTTTAAATCTTAGTCTAGAAACACTAAACCAAAGAAGTCATTTGACATCATAAAGCACAGCTCTACATTTTAGCATCTGTATTTGCAAGAGATGATGTGTTGTTATGGAGATTAGTCCACATTTAATGGAGTATGTTTCCCAAGCCACTTCCACGAGGCTCACTTCTGCCACATGTTTATTATGGGAAAATATTCATTACAGGCCTTCATTTCCACTGTCTGTTTTTAAGATGCAGAGTACCTGACCTAGGAATTCTGGCAAGGATCCTGCTGGGGAAGATCATCATATGACAAGACAAAAGATTTCACTATGCAAGTGACACAACAGTAAAAACTGCAGGAACTGAGCATTTCTGCAATTTTAGCATTAAAGCCACACTCTTAAATCAATGAAAATACCTGCTATGGCTCTCCAGCAGAACAATACCTCAGATAACCACTTAAAGATTGCAAACATTACCCTGTATGGAGAATGTTCTCACCTCAGCTAAGTCATGAAATTTATTATGAACTATCTCATACAGAACCTTCAACTCTGCATAAGTCTGCTCATCCTCAATACGATACATTTCTGCCTGGAAAGACAAAAAAGGTAAAGTACCTGCATTAAAGGAGTACAGAATCTTGTTCACAAACATGTCAAATATCTCTGCACTGAGTAAGGGACATGTAGAAAAAACTAAGATGGCATTAATGATCATATCCAAGTGCCTCAGCACAGGAAAATTAACGAAAGTCATGTAGACAATTGTAACATCGACATTCCCCTGAATCACAAACAAACGTTATTTGCATTGTAAAATACTCTATTTTAGCTAAATTAGGACTGCAGTATTCATAGTCAGTTACTCAGACATGTTGTCTTCTTTGTACTGATTATCAAGTTGTTTGTGGGAACTGATGATTCACCCAAGTCTAAAAAATCTATCACGAAACAGCAAAGCAAAACACATTTTTCTAGTCCACTGCCATTACCCCTGTTACATTTCACAGCTCTATTGCTGAACACAATACAAGCTCTATGAGACCTGGCTTCACCACGTACTATAAAAACTTTCTGTACATTGACCTACTCATACAGTTCATATCCAAATAACAAAAGTAAGGATTACATACAACTTAAAAGTATCAATAGGATTGCATTTTAATTAATACAGGTGTGGTACATGGTGCCCCGAACTGATTTAAAGAAGAAGTCCCAATATACATAAAGATAAAAAGCAGCTAAATATATTTCATGGGCTTTTTCTTTCTGAAGTAGGTCATACGTTTGTTATTAGGGGCACTAAATTCTTCATCCTCAAATAAACTTGGAAAAACAAAACAAATAAAAAACCCCAATAAAACCCCCCAAATAACCCCACACACACTGTCAAGTAGCCACAATTTTTCCCAATTATCTACCCAAGCATATGGGTAGACACATTTCTGGTATTGAAATACATTTTGGATCAACAGAGAAGATGAGTTAAGAAAGCACATCACCAACTGTCACAGGCATTTTATAGCAGTTAATGCTATTTTTGGTGAACACTGGTTACAGCTCAAAAACCAGACAGCTTTTTGCAGTGCAAAACAAAAACACATGAACCCTGCAGGACACACACCTCCCACAAGCCCAGGTTTCATCATTAGAATCTCAGCTGTGGCCAGCAGACAGTCAGTTCAGTGAAAACAGCCTGCAGTACAACTAAAGATGTTTCTTAACTTGTCCAGGTTTTAAACATGAAAAGATGAAACAAACCAAAGGTAAGATGATTAACCATCACTGTAGAAGAAACTCAAGTCTAAATACCTGGTCTGCAGCAGACAGTGGTTCCCCCTTCAGCTTGCTGTAGTACAAGTCCGTGTAGGACACCGCATCCCTGGCCCGATGCAGCGCGAACGCCCAGGTGGAACGTTGCCTCTGCTCCCTGATCTCTGAAAGATTTGCATTCAGGGCAAAGATCCACCATTCCCGGCAGCTGAAACAATTTTCAATTACTGTATTACCAGTATTTCATTAAAAAAACCTAAGCCAAGTACATGTCCAACTGGTGAAAGGTCCAGGAGACTCAGTGAAAAGCAGTGGGCCAGCAGCCAGGAAAAGCAGCAGCACTGCAGCCAGCACAGATGGGCTGGTCCTACAGACTGTGTAGGACAGTGCTCCCCAAGGTCCCACCACTCCACTGGAATTTAGTCCAGCTGCCACATGTCAGGCACAGACAACAAAATTTAGAGTTACACAGACTACTGAAAGCCTCAGGTAAGAATAATTTTACGTTTGAATTACATCTGAATATTTAAAACTGATTTCGAGGTAGGGGAACAGAACATGAAAACTGAATCTCTAACATATGATTATTACGTATGTTTTTGTATTTGTCTCATTCTAGTTTTCTAATATAGCTTGTAATATCCTATTGACAACACCACACTTACTTCTCTGTTACTGTAACCTTTGGTTTCCACTTCTTGAATTTAAGCTGTCGCTCCTTTCTAGCCAGTTCCTTTAAAAATCCCATGATCTGCTGATACTGCACCTTTTAATGAAACAACACACATTAGTGAGGTGATGCTGGAGTGTTTTCACAGGAAAAGAGGAGAGGAAAAAACCCAGCCAAACCATAGGTTTGGTTTATTGGTATCAATGGCCTGCACATGGTGCAGAATTAATGTTAAAGTTAATCATAATTCACAATCTTGTTCCCCAGTGTGACCTATCTTCTCTCAGCAGCTAGTAGTTCATGTGTGACATTCCACTTATAGCTTTATTTACAAATACACAGAATGAAATCTTCCATGTCAGGTTATCAACATAACATCAGCTGCTATTGTACATTGTACAGACCAACCCCTCCCCACATGTACCCTTCCTATTACTACAATAAAGAAACAACAATTTAATTCTTTTTGCAGTAATCGGTTACAGTAAAATAAATAAATAACTGTGAATGCTTGACTTTAAAACAACTTATTCAATGTATCTTTTTGAGCTGCATCTCAAACAAAATCTTTTGGAGTATTAATTTTGTAATACAAGAACAGCATTTAAGCTGTTACAAACACTGCCACAGTTTTACAATATCTATTCCCGTTACTGGCAGGTAAATGGTTGGTATTTACCTGGGAAAGCTTCAGGGGTATCGTCTCAAGCTGAATGTCACATTCCAGCCGCGGAGTATGGCGGGATCTCAAAGGCTCCTTAGAACAATTTCTCTTGAGAAGAGCAGAAGTGCAGACAGGCTCCATGATGTAATTATGATCACGACTTTCCATACTTCTATCCATTGCTTCCTAGGTATTACAAGCAAATCACTCTCTAAGAAGCGAGTGTACAACAGTCACTAGGATGCACTGGTTTCATGTACTAGAATGTACTGTATTAGCAGGCCAATCCATTAGAAAAAGCTTCCTGAACATGTTCTCTGTTCAAAAGTAAAACAAGCTATTTCACAGCACAGCCTCCGTGGGTTGCACATGTATCCTAGCATTAAAGCATTAAACCACAGACTTCTGTTGCTCTTAAAAGACCAGATCCAATAAATTCTACATCAATCAGATCTGCAGTACAGAAAGGAGACTAACAACAACCTCTCTTTCATATGCAAAACCTCTCTCATGTACCTGTAGCTGACCAGGAGGCAGGTCACCCAGTAAAGTGCAACTGGTATCCCAATAAACACTGAAATCAGCAACATCCATCTGTTTTTTCCGCATCAGCTTCTCCACCTGGAGTAGAAGTGGAGTAAAGCCAAGATCACACACCACGTGCCATGTAGTTTTTAGTTCTACATACCCAATAAAAAATATTAAATGGCCAGAGTCAATTTATTACAACAACCAAAAGATTATTAAAATGCCATATGTTTTCCCAAGTATTTGCTAGCACCCATAAAATGCAGCATCCCATCTGAGTTGCTCTTGAACACAGAAGTTGCACTTACTGGTTCAAACACTGCATTTTGCATTGAAACATTTTTGATGCAGACACCAAATGCAAACGGCTGCGAGGGATTTGTGACACCATCTTCAAACCTCAAATGCACATCCTGGATTTTTAACTGGACAGAAAAAAATCATTACTAGAGATGTACTATTTACATCATTATAGCAGACAGTAGTACTTTCATTAATGCTGGAGCAATTTAATATTTAATTTCTGCAATTTTCCACCAAATTTCTACTAGATATTTAACGTAACAGAAACCCTATTCCTCATTTCTGTTTTTGTACTCCCTGGTTCTACCTTCTCCTCAGATACCAGCAGTCCCTGCCCTTCTCCCCAAAAATGAGCCACTTTCGCAACACACTGTACATTTTTTTTTGCTATCCTACAATTATTCTCCATTTTAAAGGCAAATGTGTAACTGCCAACCACTCAAAAGCAAAGACTTACTTCAATGTTCTCTACAATTCTTGTGACGACAGATGCAGTAACTGAATACCAGTAAGACTCCCCTTTCTGTTGTTGCTCTTTCTGAAAGAGGAAACATGGGTAAGCATTACTAACCACTGTAATAGCTGGTGAGGAGACAATATACTTTGTTACACTGAAATAACTGTTAACAGGGAGAAAGGAAAACTAAACAAGTTAACTTATTTATGTATCTCCAACATATCTGGGACATACAACATAATGGTGAAATGTGGTAGGACAGAAACTGCACCGTGTCAGCATGTACAAATCAAATTCTAACTCCATTCCCTGTGCATTTGTCCTCTGTCTTGTTAGGAGACTTAAATACAATCCATCCACCACAGAGGTTTCTTCACCGTGAAACACAGGCGTGACTCACCCTCCATTTTTCTTCAAGTGCCAGCAGAAGGGCTTTCTTGTGTTCTCTCTCTTGCAACTTTTCCCTTTCCTCATCGAACTCTTCTCTTTTTTCTGGTGCACCAATTAAGTGCAATTTTGAGACAGATATCACCCATGGATCCACATGTGGACGATAAAAAGGGATCTGTAGTGTTATTTTGCCAATGAAACCTGAATAAACAAAACAGATACACTATCAGATTCCTGTGAAAACTTACCTTATCACCCTTCAAAGTCCTCAAAGAAAAAGTTGTGTAAGAAACAAACAAGCTAAACAGAAATAACCTAAAAATCAGGCTACCTCATTTGTTCAAGCCTCTGACTCACAGGTCCTCTAAAACATGCAATACTTCCTGTTTAGAAAATATCTGTCCTGCACACACAAGCAAAATACAAACCTGCCTTTACTTCAAATGGTAATTCCAGCTCTTTTAAGGCATCTTTTTTTAGTGGCAAGTTTTCCAATTCAACAGCACCTATACAAAGCAGAAGAAAAAGACAAGTCTGCTAAAGAACTATGTTAAAGAAACTAAACTTGAACACTGTAAGCCTAAAATGACTGGCTTTTTTTTTTTTTTAATTAAGTGGGATTTAATGAGAACAGCCAACCTACCACTTCAGGTTGTCTTACCATCACAGTGGTTACTTAATACCCTTGCTAATTTTCCAATGTCATGTGCTCAAACTATTTGATGAGGTAGGTCATCCAGAAGCAATCATGTGTGAGGTTTTAGATCTGAACTGCCACAGACAAAACCTCTCCATATTGTCTTTTCAAAGGAGATACTTATTTTCTCAGTATTGTGAAAAGCCTTGGAGTATTACAAAACACAGTCACCAGAAGCAGCAGATAACAACAGCAAAGGGTGAACAGAAAGCATTGATTTGAGGACTCTGTACAAAGTACAAAACTCGTGGATGCAACATGACATAAACCAGATTACAGGGAAGTGAGCACTAAAAGGTAAGAGGCTGCAGGACATTTCCTGCCATGGTCCCTCAAGAGGAAAGTTACTGAACAGTAGCAAGAAAAAATGACGTAAATTCAACATGCTAAAATAGCTAACCATACTTCTGAAAATTTTATGTAAATTGGTTTAAGAGTGTTGATAAAGAGCAACAAGGAACATAAGATCACTTACTGTTCATTCTAAAGTTCTAGCACCAAACGCTGTACTAAAAGAGTTTATACAGACATTAAACACAATACTGATTATTTCTATTCCACCTTTCAGTTATTACAAAATTATAGCACTCTTCTAAAACACAATACGAAAACAGTGCAGAAAATACCACAAAGCCTCCCTCACCCTTTAGAAGTGCCACTGAAAGTTGATCTGTGTTCAGGTTATTGACATATTTGCCCAAGTAGGTGTTGAGGACCCAGGCTACCAATCCTTCCAGCATGACTGTCCTAGAAGAGGAAAACTAATGCTTTTCTGTCATTTTCTGTATTTCTCTTCCATAATTAGTGTCGATCTGAAAGAAAAAACCAAGAAAGTTATTGTCTGAAATATTCACTCTCAGCAGAGCTGACAACAATGTCACTTCAATTCTTACTGTTATCTAGCGAAAGAGAAGTAAAAGCACTAAGGTCGATTTCTACCTTTAAAAAGCTTTATCCTATGCCCTTTAAGTGTCAAATCAGCTTCACATAGAGATCTGGTGATCACACACCACTCCCATTTGCACAGTAAGTTCATCTTTCCATTCTTTTTCTAACCAAAACATTACATTTTGTTGCAATAATCAACAAGGCGAATCTACAATCTTCCTCCAGAAAAAGAAAGATCAAAATTCCATGTTCATCTGAAGTTTGCACTGGACTCCTCGACCTCTGCTGCCAATATTTTCACCATGCTGGATTTGGCAGCCTGGTCTCAAGTAGCAGCCTGAAGCATACTGTAATTTTGTAGAATTCTTACACGACATCTGTGAAGCAACTCACCCTACTCAAATCCCTTTTTGGGAGAGCTTGTATGTGGGAAGTAATCAGATACAAGCCCCAAAAATAGCTCATCAACAGTTACTGCAACAGGTTTTCAAAGTGGCAGCAGAGATTATTGCACTGAAGAGGGAAAAAGCTACATTAGAGAAGCACCACTGGTCACACTCCTGAATATTTCCCTTTGCTCTTCTCCAGCCACTTCAATTTCTGTGGTAATCAGGGCACTAAAATCCCAAAGTCCCTGTTCAACTTCTTAACCACTGAATTGCAAAACTACTCATAGCTCCGGCAAGGGTAGGGTGAAGCCTCGTACAGTAAGGAAAAAAGCATGTAAGCATTCGTGCTCTTGGGCCACCAGCTTATATAACAGGTTTTTATTCTGATAAAAGTGACAAGAAGCTCAAGATCAAACAAAAGCATATGCAGTCATCTTTGTTACGCTGTCATTTAAAAAAAAAAAGTCAATAAAAAAGGAGTCTACAGGTGTTTAGAACCAAAGCAGAGGAAAAATCTTCAAGAAACATTTAAGCACAGCAGAAATCAGTATACCAGTGACTGAAACCCTTTGGTGCATGAACCATGCCTGAAGTCACCCTAAGAACTGTAAATGAAGCACATCACATCCTTAACCTTAACTCGTGGGACATAACTAACCATATAGGAATCTTTCAAATGTTTTAAGGCTTTTATATTTTTAACTCTGTAGTACACGGCTATGCCCTGGGAAGAAAAACAAGGCATTTACTTTCCATGACAGTGTTTTAATTTCCTTAACATACACAATACAAAAAGAGCTGTCAGGGTCAGAACCAAAGCCCAAACCAGGCCCTGACTCAAAGGGAGCTCTTTTTCCCTGAAAAAAGGATGCAATTTTCCGCAGAGGGAGGCAGAGCAGGCCCTGGAGAGACGGGGCCAGGGCAGATGCCAGAGCAGCGGCCGGAGGGGCGAGGGGCTCTTCCAGCGACCCGTTACCCAAAACCGGACAGAAAGCCTCCGGGGCAGCACCGGGGACACGGGGCATCGGCAGCAGAGACCTGTATGCTCGCACTGCGTGCCAGGGAGGAAGCGAAAGGTCACCTTGCCCGGCGGAGCGGGAGGGACCCCGCGGGAGACCCGCGGGAGCCCCGGGCAGCGTGAGGCGGCGAAGGGCCCGCGCCGGGCGGGGAGGCCCTGAGGGACCCCAGGCCCCGCTGCGAGGCTCAGACCCCCGCGCCCGGGTCAGCGCTGCACCCCGCGCCCCGCGGTGGGCGCAGGGACCGGGAGGGACCGGGACGCACCGCGGCTGCCCCACGCCC
>WEKY01000673.1:537908-602114 GCA_013390045.1 Picathartes gymnocephalus
GATCGATGGGGCGGCGGCACCGCCCCCTGCGGGCCGGACCCGGTAACGCCCCTGGGGCGGGCCCGCACCGCGGCGGGAGAGGGGAGGGGCGGGGCCCCCGCAGCGCCCTCACGGGAACGGGCTGAACCGGGCAGGTTTAGGGCCGGAACGTGCCGGAGGCCCTGCAGCGCCCTCACGGGAACGGGCTGAACCGGGCGGGTTTGGGGCCGGAAGGTGCCCGAGGCCCCGCGGGGCGCTGGGCCTGCCAGGCTGAGGAGAAGCAGCCGCAGAGGCCCCGGAAGCTGCGGGAGCAGCGGCTCCTGACAGAGCGCGCTTGTCCAGCTGCGATAGGTAACCTGTGCAGTGAGAGAGCCACAGTGGAAATCCGAATTTTGTTTAATAAAGGGGTCAGGAAACTTGAGAATATATGTATTCTATAAAAACACGTTTCTCTTTCTGGTTTTTTGGGTTTTTTGGTTTTGGGGTTTTTTTTACTTTTTATAAGCAAATGCAAGCTCATTTTTCCTACTTCAGCATAAAACTTGGATTTTCCCTCTGACAGCTCCTTAATTTGAAAACTCGGTAAATTAACTACTGTAGCAGGATCCTTCTTTTTAATGTTTTTAAACTTCGAAAATCTTCCTTTGTTGCTTCAATATGGCCCCAATAATGGGAGCTGACGGAGGAAAAATTGGCTGACAGAAATATTACAGTGCAAGAGGTTAAAAGTGCTGTGAAAAATTAGGTTCTTGCTTAAATCCTTCCGTTCTGCAGTAGTTTCAATGTACCCATTTTCAATGCCTTTCCTGAAAACTATCTTCAAATGTAAGTTTAATATACATTTGCAAAAAGTTTCTTCATAGTAGAACTACAGACCTGTTTGTCAGTTCTCAGTTCCAGAAATAATATCAGTAACCTCATAGCTTTTGTGGAAGTTTAAAATTTGTATTTTTAGAATCTGAGTATCTTTTGTAGCAATAAAATAAATGCTATTCCAAAAGATCCTTTTACATCTCAGGCTTCAGAAATAACGACTGTGTCTATCTTGAGATAGATTAGGACAGTTCAGTGGGAAGCACAGTGATCCCATAGTCCAACAGTGTTTTCATGGCATAAGACAAGGGTTATGTNGTATCTTTTGTAGCAATAAAATAAATGCTATTCCAAAAGATCCTTTTACATCTCAGGCTTCAGAAATAACGACTGTGTCTATCTTGAGATAGATTAGGACAGTTCAGTGGGAAGCACAGTGATCCCATAGTCCAACAGTGTTTTCATGGCATAAGACAAGGGTTATGTATCACTGTATGACTTCACTCCCTTGGGATTCAGACTCTGGATTGCAGATTCTGGTTGAACACAGCCACCACAATTGACAGTTAAGTCACAGATGTAAAATATCATTATGGGAAGTGAGTTCTTAAATATTGGCTTCCAAACCACTTCATTCAAGAACCTCCACTAATTTTCTGTAAGAGGTGGTTGGAGCTCCAGCGTCATCAAGCAGTGAAGGAGAACAGGATTTTCAGGTTCTGAGGTTTGATGCTCTGCCACCTGAGGGCAGTGAGCTGTCTGGCAAAGATAATCACAGGGATCTGCTCTAATAGTCACTGAACACAGGGAAAATATTTTGGACTTATGGTTTACCTCAAAAATGACATCAGGATCAATTGGGAAAACATTACATCAGCCAGGACACAAAGGTGACAAACTCTGTAGTTGTCAACAAAAGGAACTTGCTTCCTACTTCAAGATAACAACAGTTCAATCTAGGTTTTCCCTTCTAAAACAAAATTGACTATGTACAGGCAAGGAAATGCTGTTGTTCAGACATAACAGTTGTAATTTTAGTTGTAAAAAAAATTGTGTAAAAGATTTCACTTCCTGATATCCTATATGTACTTGAGAAATTTGGCCTGGTAATGAGAAAAAACAAACTGTAATAATAAAAGAAATATCCAGGAGGATGAGAGAAAGTATGACAACTAAGACAGGGGATAGGAAACTGAAGGCAATAGCTTTAAAATTCAAATCAAATGGATGATTCCTGAGCATTGAAAAAACGATAATGTAATTCCAGTCCCTTGGACATGCTGGTCACAATCATGTTCTTGACATGTGGCAGACCTGAACCCAGATCATCATCACAAGAAGTCTCAGGAGAAAACTTAATGGCATAACATTTGAAAAATGTTCCTTTTCAAGTGTCATAAAGAAAGGGAGGAGGAGGAGGTGGCCATTCAATTTTTAGAAGTTTGAATGGTTTTTCTTCTAAACTGCGAAGCAACAGAAGAGACAAAAAACCTCAAAAGCATCAGTGTCTGTATTAATCTGAAATTTCAAATCTCGGTAAGAAAGCTACATTTACCATAAAGTTTGTTTTATAAGACAAGAGGTTGTTTGATTAATTTTATCAGTCAATCAGCATATGATCTGTAAGTTCCTTTAACTGGGCAAGCAAGAGTTTGTCACATACAAGGCCAGGTAGCTCAGAATGCTCCTAAACATCTCTGCCTTCTGGATGGACTGTGAACAGGAGAGAACACATGCACGCCTGGGAATGCTGTCAGGCCCTCCAGTCTCAGGAAATGCTGAGAGAAGACTCCAAAGACCTCTCACCAGGTCAGGTTTGCCTCAGTCCAGAATCTCAGATATGACCTTTTCTACCAGCTATAGCAGCAATTCTCAGGAAATGCCTTGTATAATCTAGTTTGGGAATTTTTTTAGAAATATTTCCAGATTTACAAGGACCTTAGAATGCACTGGGGTAGTGCAGAGGCACAGGTGAAAATGCAGCTCACTACAAGCAGTGTCACATTGAATTAATTGAGCTCTTCTGAAGTTCTGTTTGGGTACAGGTGACTGGTCTTGGAAAGACACTGAGAACTAAATATGAACTTTGTTCCTGGGCAGACAAAAGTGACTTTAAATGGGTTAAAGCTCACCAATAATGTGGGACAGGTCACGTACAGAGTTTAACATGACAGGTCGAGTTATTATTTCAGGTTTGTGGGAAGCTGAGCTTTGAGTCAGGAGTAGATTCAAACTGGTGCGAGGCAGAACTGTGGCTGTTCCTGAGTCACTGCACTCGTGTGTCACACGGAGCCAGGATGGTACAGACAGACTTTACTATAAATTCAGCCCTGCTCCTGAGAAAAATTCTAATCCACTAAGAGCTCTGTGAGCTTCAAATGGCTTCCTTGCAAAAATACGTCTTCTGAGACTGATATAGGTGCTGAAATTATCAACAATTAAACATTTACATATCAAACAGAAAAAGAGTGGCCATGGCTTAAAATCCATGTAATTTTTAATTCAGCGACTACCAGTATTATTAAATCAACTAACTATAACACATCCAGCAGACCGCAATGCGTATTGTTCTTTTAGAAAGCTGTTCCAATAAAAAAGATTAATTAATGGAATACAGAGTGGAAATACACTATTACAGTCATTGCAGAACAGCCCCGAAAAATCACAGTCAGGTAAATGTAGTTATTCAGTTTGTGGATTCACAAATCGGTGTTCTCTAAAATGAATTATGTAGTGAAGTTAAAGCAGACGTGGAAAAGGTCAACTAAAGTGACCAAGACAATGGAGCATCAAACTTACATATGAAAAGATGGGAACTCATCTTGGAGGCTTAGTTCAATCAAAACTGAGATACAATGAAGCATCACAAAAATAACTTGGTTGAAAAAAATAAAAATAAAGAGCAACTCTCTGACTTCTGTAAGACAAGAACTAGTGACATTCACTGAGATAAAGAGGCCAGTTTAAAAGTGCTAAAAGTCCTTTACACAGTGCATTGTATCTGTAATCTTTTGCCACAGGTGCTTATGGAGGCCGATTGTGCTTGGAAATTGAAAAGAGAGAAGAAAAATTAATGGTGATATGAGAGAATAATAAAGGCTGAGTCAAACTCTGACATCCTCAATCGAATACCAGCTGCCACTGCAGAACTATCATGAATGCAAATAGGAGTTATGGTCTTCCTAACTAATCCCTTCCTGCAACTGCCAGAGATGAAATGTTGGGCTCAAACTCCAGTCTGGCCCAAGAAGGTGTTTTTATGCCCTTGTGTTCCTTTTGTGTGCTCTAAGACAGAAGTTTCTGCAGCTGCACCACTGTTATTACAGTGCTCTGATCAGGACAAAACTACAAAGCAAGTAATGTTTTTTGTGGTTCCTTTTTTTGATTATGAAGACACACTTTGTCATATTGCTCATTTTCCATAGTCCTGTGCAAAAGTATAGTCAGCACTATTACATTTACAGTTATTGAACAAGCAGCACAAAAGATTTAAAAATAGCATAACACGTGCCAGTTGGCCACCAAACAGGTTTGTTTTTAAAAGATATGCAAATCAATGTCACCCTGATGATTATGAACAATTTTAAAACAAGTAGATATTAACAATGTTATAGGAATTAACTGCTGTGCCTCTTTTTCAGTAGAAAAACAGTTTCTTTTCTTCATTCTTTTTTTAGAGGCTCCACATTGGGCTAAACCCACAGTTCATCCAACAGCCAAATGTTCAGCCAGTTTGGCTTCCATCAGAAGAGGCTGTTTTGAACACTTGCTATTGATTTGTCAGAGTCAAAAAAATATGATTCAGACTTCAAAACCTAGAAAGAATGGCCTAAAGTACAGTGGACTTCAAGCAGTTTTATTGGCCTTCTATTTTCAGAGCCTATATGGCACCTTTTGATCCTAATTCCTCCAGAAACATGAAGTCTTCAAACCTGACAGTTATGTTTATGCTAGGAAGAACTGAAATTATTATCATTTTCAATCAAAAGTTGAGGCCTTGAGAAAATACCAGATGTTGCAAAATATATGATAAAATTGGAAGTATTGGAATAGAAACAACCTAAGAAACATGGCTGAGTCTCAAGCTTGACTCAGAATCCTGGCCAGAATTTTCACAGCTAATAGAAGTAACCAGACATAGATTTCAATCCATTCCTTCACACTGAGAAAGCAAGCTGTGAAACTTCAGCTGCCATCCAGATGTCCTCTAAATTATGCAGCTTTGATTTAAATTTGTTTTCAGTATGATACTGGGAGACAGGCAAATAGAAATATTTTATGTCAGCTATGAAGGCCAACGGTTTGGATGATCCTCTCATTTGTTGGATGAAATAGGTTCTAGCTCTCCTTGTCTGAATGTGTTTCAGTGTTTTCCAGGAGTTTTCCAATAATCTAGGGCACAGTGTATTTACCTCCCTTGTCATAAATTCAGCTTTAGTGTCACACTGCATGGTTCTGTATCTTCCCACACTATCTATGTGGGTTGTCACTTCTCAGTGGCAGTGGTAGGGTGGTGAAATTCCTTTCCCTCCTCTTCCACAGGAACCATTACATCATTCCCTGGAAAAGACTCTGTTTCCTGCTCTGGGTAGTGCATTTCCAGTTCCTCTTCCGTGCTTTCCTGGGCATCAAGGTTACTTTCACATCCTCTAACAGCACAGTTCTTGCCACTGGGCACTTCTGAAACAGACCCCACGATAACAGTGTCGGCCTTCATGATGTAGAGTTTTTCTGAGGAAGGAAAAAAGTAGTGCTGAGCATGGAGAACAGTCACTGCTGCCCCAGCAATAGCTCTTTTTCATACAACATTTTTATTAGGACTCTGGGCATTTCAGATCAAGTAAATTGAGCTTGCTTGGGATTAAGCCACTGAGCTCCTTGCCTGACTTTATCCCTCACCCTGTGCCATGGTCAAAGACTTTACAGGAACACATGGGAGACACATTTCAAGCCTTTATTATGAAACCAGAGAGGAAAATGATAGCTAAGTACAATTCTCATTCAGTACTACAGCATCATCTTCCAACTGACATATTCAAATTTCTTCTGTAAAATTTACATCTTCTAAAATGATAAGGAGGAAGAAGGGAATTTTCTGTCAAATTAATAGTAACTAAGACAAACATGAAAAAAAGAAAGTGCTATTTTCAAATGAATAGATATTTCTGTGTCAGAGATCCGGATATTCAGCACAATCTTTGTTAGGAGATTTGGACACGTTGAAGTTTACTAGAAATCTTGGAATGATAGTATGTACCATGTTTGAAAATTTGAAAAAAGAATGTAACAAAAGGAAAAAAGAAAAAGCAAGACTCACCAATTCTGTTATTTGTGTGGTCTCTGACTCGGGAATCCACAGGGCAATCTGGGGCATTCCCACTGCTTGGGGTCACATCAGTCACACTCCGATGAGGACTCAGTGCTCTTTCAGTGCAGGACACCAAGTTATTGTTGGTTTCCAAAGGAACAGTTCTGTCAATTAACTCCTCTTCTGGCCCACTCTCAGTGGTCAGAATTATCTTCTGCCAATACAACCAAAGAGCAGAAGTGGGGTGAGTGTAAAAACACTCTGGACATTGCAATGGGTCCACAGAATCCTTGTGTGGCAGTCAGGATAACAGAATGCACTTCCCAGCACCACTGTCACAGGGAGTGAAACGTTCCAAAATACATAACAGGTATAGGAATGTCAAACTGGGCTCCTGCATCACTTAAGACTCTATTTCAAAATAGTGTTTCTAAGCTGAATTCAGAGTTCTGATGACATTTTCAGGAATGTGCCTCATTTCGACTGAAGAAAGTATGTTTTAGCTACCTCTTAGACTTTGCAAAGACCTATTATGCTCCTATGGAAGAACAGAACACGCTGAACTGATTTAACTTCAAAATGTAATTGCCTCAGCAGAACATCAGGTAGAAGAAACAAGCTCAGACTACCTAACAGATGAAGAATTAATCACAAGAAACTCTCTAAAAGAGGAACCAAAATCTGAGAGATGCTAAAGGTCCTGCATCACAATTTTCTGGTGGTTCTGATCTTCTTCTGTTTTCGCAAGGTTGGGAAAGAAATAAAAGATTTTGAAATGTGGACTTTAAAACCCTTGCTCATGTCTGACTCACTACAGAGGCAAGAATTGAAGCTTCCCACAATTCAGGAATTCACAGTGACACACTGAAATTATGACAACTGACTGCAGCCAGAATGACTGGAAAAAGTATCTTGTGTGTGTGCAGATGCACAACCTTTTAAAGCAAACACATTTAAAAACAAAAAAAAATTAACAGTCTAAAGAGTAGTTTAGCAGATCTGGACATTTAAAGATAACAAGCCTAATAAACTGAGAAGACTCAGAGGATGAAAGTGGCTGTAATTTCACTGACAGAGGGGAAATCAAACCAAGCTGTGACAATTTCAGCAGCTGAGGAACTGCTTTCTGTTGTTGCCATATTGACTGATGTTTGTCCTGTCCGTCTGCAAACTGTACTGTAACACCAGGACCTTGTCCTGAAGGAATAACAAACCAAACCCACTGTGTACCCATATCACACCCATGCCAAATCCTGCAGAGGGAAGGGGATGTGGAGGGAGACAGAGGAAAAGCACAAATTCCATCTGTGTGACTGGAGCAGTGTGATAAAACGGGACTGACACACGAAGTTCTCCCAGAAGGAAGAAAAGGCATGTTCGTCCTGTGATTTCAGATCTTGTCCCATGGAATGCACCACGAATGGCTTAACACCAAACCAAATGCCCTCACAAGCAAGATTGGCAGCACCCCATTATTTGACACCACATTAAACTCAGCCCAAGACATGAAAGTATCAAGTCCTAATACATCTCATCCCACCTAAAGGATTATGTATTGTAGAGGGAAGTCCAAACTAAAAGGCTGGCACTTTGCACTTTTTGGACAGGACATTAAAAAATAACGTTATTTACTTTGGCATGGAAAGTGATGTGTTTTTGAATATTATTAACACTTACTGCACATTTGTTCACTAGATCAGAACCTGCAATGGAAAGTAAAAAACATTATCAGAAGAAACCTCATACAATCACAAGAATGTTCATATATGCTCTGAAAGATCACCTAGCAATGTACTTCCTAAACCACTTCACTGCCCACCCCACATGAATGATGGTTCTCTTAAAATTCAGGGCACACTAAAATGACACTCATGAGGTGAACCAGCAACAGGTTGCTGCCAAGACTGTGAGATCCTGCTGTCCCCAAAGCCTTTTGCATCACTGTCCCCACACCACAACTTGTACCCATCTTATGAAAAAATAAACTGATGAAACTGTCTAGATAAGCACAAGACAAGCTTACTAAAAAGAAAAAAAGTTTTTAAAAGTTAATAACTTTCTACTGGATTAACAAGTTAGGTCAGTTCATCATATGGTCAGTTGATTATTAAGGGGGTGGGATAGTTTCATTAATGATCCCAGGGAACACAGGGGAAAGAAGAAAGGTGAGAAGTACCTTGAAGGTAGATAGGCTCAGACCTAATGTCTAATTTCACCCTGATGTGCAATCACCTTTATTTTCAGAGCATCAGCTCTGTAACGCTACACAATAACAGTTTCTATTGTGTAATGCAAGTGAGGGAGAGAAAATTTCATTTTGAGAAAACTAAGCTACACTCAAGAGGCTTTAAATTGTATTTCTGAATGAATAAGTATAAAAAGCTCTGCTGTGTGGTGATGAGGAGAATCTGACACAACAGAGAATAGATCTGGCAGTGGCAGTGGAATTGCTGAGAGGGGATCAGCTAAATGGGTAAAATGTTTGCATTTTATGGGATCTGGACAGGTTTTTTTCTGAACATGTCTCCCATATCTGACTGTCCCGAAATCAATCGGGCATTTTCCAGCACCGACACATCACCCAACCCTTCAGCCTCCGTGGGAACAAAGCACCACCTGGTGGCACCTGGTCACATCCAGTGTGTCCCCTGCCTGCTCAGGAGGAACAGGACTGACCTCCTGCATGGCAGCAGGGACATACATGTGACATGAGAAACTTCCATTTTTTAAATTAAAATTCTATAAGATAAAATCCCATGTTAAGCCATCCAGTTATTCTTCAGACATAAGGATGACACTGCTGGTCCATCAGTCACTCACCTTGAGATTTGAGGGTGTATTTGTGTGCAATGACAGAGTGCAGATGTGCTGATAAAAGAAACCTTTCATTTAGTCAAACTCAGCATGGAGCCTGAAGACTCCAACAGCTTCACCACACCCACAGATCTACAACCAACCTACAACCTGCACGTCCTGCTTTCTATAAAAGAGGGAATGTGGTTTTGCAGGCACACCCCACATGTAACTCTAGGCAAAGCCATGGGGAGTCAGTGTCAGTAAAAATCACCCTTCCCCTCATGCTCAAAGCCCAATCCTGTTCCCAGAACCAAAAACTACTCACACAACACTTCAGGTATCATTTAATACTAGTGTGTGTGCTGAGAGAAGAAACAGCTAGTTACCCTTTCCCCACTTGTAGGTCGCCCTCTCACTTCCCTCCATAAATTCCCAGCTGCTTCCAACTTTCATGTTCTCCAACATCCTGCATGAGCAGCTTGCTTTAAACCCTTATCTGGCCTGTATGTAAAGAACATTCTCTTCCCCAATGACCTCCACAAATATCCCCATATTTGAGTTTCCCATTTGGCATATACTGGCAGATGAAAGAGCACATCACATGTTACAGCTTGAAAAACTCACGCTTTCTTCTGAGGACGAGGATCCGCTTCTTGCAAACCTTCCATTTCCAAAATATCAGCATGCCGCCAAGAAGCACAGTCACAGAGAGAACCACAGCCCAAAGCACTACACCTACAGCACAGAGGGAGCACGGGACAGGCTGAGAAAAGGCGGAGGGGAAACCCTGAGTAGATCTATGTGCTTGAACATAGGACCATAGACATCATTTCACAAGCCAGCGGGGATTTTCAGGAAGTCCCCACATAGAAATTGTGTTCGCCAAAGATCCTTCAAAATAAAAAGTGCTAGACAGAGTAAATGCTGTGTCTTTGTTACCTCCTGTTGTCCTCTTGACTGAGGTGGAAGAAGGGCCAGGCTGAGCTTTCACCTCAGGAGTTGAACTGGGATTTTCAGCTGTTGTGTCACTTAAAAGGTCACCACTAGCAGAGGTCACCAGGTTCTCCTTAAACATCCTCAGGTCAGAGTTATTTGTTTCACTGCTGAATCTCACGGACAAAGTACTTGGGGTGAGGTAAGTGGGCAACTGGTCCAGGCAAACTTGATCGTGTGTGGCATTTCCTTTCCTTAGCGTTACCTTGTTCAACTTGGTACAGCTGGGAATGAAAAAGAACAGGTATCATTGCCATGGTACAAAGTACAAGTGTTTTCCGTGTGACAAATATTCTCTTGGTCATTTTTTCACCACCTGCAATTATTGCTTTTGGTATAAAAGTCATTAACCTTCTTCTCACCCCTGTGGCATTAATTCTTGGCCTGGATATAAAGCTGCTACTCACACGGGTGTGCAATCCCACTGTACTTAGTAAACTAAAAATGAGGCAAGCAGGATTCCTTCCTTCCCTTGTTCCTCCAGCCCAGAGCTGTGCAACAGGTACAAAGAGAGGCCTTCTGACCTCTGCACGTGAGCCCAAAGTGATTCCCTTGCTTCTAAGATGAATTTGTATACTTTGCACCAGAAGTGACATATCACATTCCATCCTTTATTAATTTCTATTAATTAGTCAGTCCCATTAAAGAAGCACAGACTTACTTGGTGTGGGGTTTGCAGATGTCAGTGCTGGAATTTTGATCAGAGAAGGTCCCAGGAGAGCACTCTTCACAAGTGACATCATTTGTTGAGGTGCCTGAATAAAAATAATGACTGAGGACTGACCAAATCAAATGCATCAGGTCCAGGCCCATGGCCAGAACCAAGAAAGGTAAACTGGACAGGTAGGAATTCGTACCCCTGACTTTGACTCCAAAGCCAGGCTTGCAAGCAGAGTGGTGCTGGCACCGTGAGCAGGTGTTTGCAACGGTGACTCGGCAGAAGAGGCCTGGCCGGCACTCGCACGTGCGGCTGGAATTGAAGGAGCAGGGCTGCTTCTCCACAAGGTCAGGTTCTGCGGGCAAGAAGCACATGCAGTGACAAAGGAACACCTTGCCAGAGAAATGTAAAACGGGGCCAAAGCTTAGCAACAGCAGTTGTAAGGCTCAGGAAGCAGAAAAAGGCGCTGTCCCTCTTCATGATCACAGACTGGTTTGGGTTGAAGATGAGTTAACACTGATCTCATTCCACCCCCCGCCATGGGCAAGGACAGCTTCCACTATCCCAGGTTCTTCCAAGCCCCATCCAGCCTGATGTTGAACACTTCCAGGGATCCAGGGGCAGCCACAGCTTCTCTGGGCACACTGTGCCACGGCCTCACCACCCTCACAGGGGAAGTACTTCTTCCTAGTATCTAATCTAAACCTGCCATATGATGGTCATTTAAGTCATGAATAATTAGAGAAGCCTGTAGATAATGGCTTGTAATATAAGACAGAAAGCAGAAACCAGATTGGGATAGCATTGGAGGAGACAGTTTGTAGGTAGTCCCAGGTCACGAGGAGGTAACATGGATTACACGCAAGGTAATATTCTGCTGTCTAACTCAGTAACCAAGGATGGATAATTTTGCTGTGGAAATTCTAAATGAATAAAATACAAATTAAGTGTAAATCAAATATACAGAGAGAGAATGTAACTGTGAGGTATGTGTGGGGAAAAGCAAACCTTTTGAGCATGACACACAGGCATCACATCGTGGCTTTTGGAACATATTGTTCAAATATTGATCGGGTCCACATGTCATGCAGTCTTCAGCTGGATCCTGAGGACATGCTTTCTTTTTAACATAGTCTGGAGGAAAAAAAGCAAAATATGCAAGATACCTATCCAGAATGGGCAGAAAACCATCCTGAAATGTTCTTGTCTGCTTGTTTACCTGTTAGACACCATTACCACAGTCTTCTCGTAGTCATTTGGTTTCTCTAGGACATTTTTGTCTTTCCTATTCAAGTGTTAAGGTACAGGGCGAGGACATAATCCCAGCTGGAATAGACTGCTGTGGAATGGGCAGATGGCAAATCATTTGCTGACAGAAAAGACAACCAAGTCTCCATGAGGGCCATTGTCCTGCCATTACTAAGATCCCAGGAAACTGGGTTTCATGTTCCCTTCTTTCCTTCCTTTGATTAAAAAGACTTTTAGAAAAGCTCCTCTTTCTTCACAGTGAGCAGCTGAGTTAGTAGCAGATACAAACAGGTTGTTCCTTGAAGGAGTACTGGACGATTAAGATGAGAAAGGATTCTTATAACTTATTTTGTGGAGGAGTCCAGGACTGACATGAGGATGTAGCAATAAAGAATCAGCAAAGGTGAACTGATGGATACTGGTGGCTCATTACAGCCTGGTGTAAACCAGATCTCTGCTTCTCACCCAGCCTCACTGTGACATCCCTCATGACAGGAGCTTTGGCAAAGTATGGTTTTAAAGAAGAAAAGAGCTTTTCTTGGGACTGTCAAAGTCACATCTCCACCCATTTTTTCTTTTATTGGACCATTTTCTCCATCCCTTGTTCTGGTTTACATATGCAGCTTCTGAAGGGCTGTAGTGGTGTGGCCAGCAGCACAGGATATCCCAGTGGGAATCCTGATGGAATTGGATGCAAATGCTGGCAATCAAACACTAAAGCCCTCTGTATCATCAGAACACAAATACAGGTTCAGAAATTTCCTGTAAGAAAAAATAAAGAGAAAGATTTCTGCAAATAGCTACAGATGGTGGTGAAGTACCGCAAAATGCCCACCCACTGAGGGGGTTTTGGCTAATAGGGGCAGTTTCAGACATTTCCAGAACTCGTCTCACCAAGGTGTTTCCTGGTGCTGACCTCATGTACCTCTGAGTCACAGCCAGCTTCGAGCACAGCTTACTGTGTCCTCTGACAAGGGCTTGTTCCCTCCTCGTGTGAGACACTCTCTAAACTGTTGTGACTACGAGAATAACGTCAGATTTGCATACCTTCATTTTATATTTTTTATCTCTGAGAAGAAACTCATTTAGCCTAATTTCACTGTGCTAATTCCCACCTGGGGCAAGTTTGAATTGAATTCTTTGACCTGGCTACTTCAGTGTCAAGTGAGGTGATAAAACCCCATATAAATGGGGTTATCTGGTTTGCATGCAGACGACACAGGAGCAGGACAGTGGAGAAGAGATCCACATCTGGAGCGACATTAGACAGCGATTCACATAACTGCCCTTTTCTTCAGGGACAAAATACAACTCTGCAGATACACAGTCTGGATGAGAAGGGCTCCATGTAAATGAGACTGAATTATAAACATACCTGAGGGACACTGGTAACAGCAGCTTTGTGAAGTTTCATCATAAAACCAGTTTTCTGGTGTATCACAGGAATGAGGTGGAGTTAATGATGTCTAGAAATTGAAAGAGACAAAAGACACAATTAGAAAACAACTAATTCTGTACTAGAGTAGATCCCAATGCCTGTCGCAAGCAGTGGTAGCTGAAGATGGTAAGGAAAAGTTCACAGTTTTTTTGAAAATTCAAGTATCCCCAAAGCAACTAAATGATTGTCTGCATTTCCTTTAGAAACATTGCAGCAGTTAGAAAAAAAAAAAAAAAAGAAAAATAACTGTCCTAAAATGATTTCATGTACATTGGAGCTAAGGATTTTTTAGGGAAAGGAACAAAATCCCTAACATCTGTAACAGATTTCCAGCTCTGTGTGCACTGGAGCAAGAACTTATACAATATTCAGCATCATCTAAATCTACGTAGATTTGGTGTAACCCACAGAGGTCATTCCAGTTTGCTGCATACAAGTTTTCTGTTACTTATGCAGTCATACTGTTTGAATTTAGCAACCTAATATCTATTATAAACCAAGGAATTATTTTACTTATCATTTAGGGACAATCCTGCAAGAGGGTTTTGCCTTGAAAAGAAGGCTGCAAATACACAATGAAGCCCATATTCAAACAACTGATCCCACTTCTGCTGTGAGTGCAGGTTTTCAGAAATAACCTCTCATCACTACATAACCAATATTTGTTTAGTTAAAAAAAAAAAGAAACACCACAAAATAGTTTTGATATTAGCTTACAAAATCAGACCCAGCTTCAACTTGTAACAAGAAGCACATAATAAGGAAGAAGCACTTAGTTTTTGCATGGGTGGGCCACTACATGCTCTGGGAAATTACAGCGCTACAAGTATTCTGATGAGAAAATCTGATTTTTCAATTTGGCATCTCCCTTAAGAATCCCCTAAAACTGTTGTTATCTGAATTTCATTTTCAGTATTTACGAGAAGGTATGAATAGTGATTTTTTTTTTGGTAAAGAATTGATATGCAGATTCCCCTGAGATTTTCCCACACAATACTGGTAGAGCAGTTAAATATTTCAGAAACTCTACATCTCACTTTCTGCCAATGAATTTCCCACTACTCTTTGAAATAACACTTGCTGTTGCTTGCTGCCTTTGTGCACTGTGCAGAATCTCACTACCTAACTCATTTCACGGCCTGTTCTCCTGTTTAATATACACAAAATACAGAAATCATTTAACTTCCATCAGGAAACAGGAACTTTCAGCCAAGGAGGAAATCAACAGAAGAACCAGAAACAGAAACGAATCGAAACCATCCATTTTCATCGAGGTCCAGTAACAGAACTGAGAACTCTGGCACATCTCTGCACCACAACCCCTGGGCTTCCCTAGGGGCACATGTTGTAGCTGGCTGCAGAGGCGAGAGCAGGAGTTTCTGCCTGCTCAGCCTGACTGGAACCACGCTCACAAAGGTGCACCCGCTGCTCTGCTCTGAGGAGGCAGCCCCAGGCTGGAGGAAAAGGAAGTGGTGTCTCCTCCCGTCTGTGTGCAGGGGTGCCCTGGCCAGGCAGACACTCCAAACCAGAACACAACAACAGGAAATGACCACTCACCACACTAAAGTGAGTTACTTGGTGAATTAACTGGTTTTACATAGAAAATTTAAGAAACAACAGCATCCTGGCTGTAGCTAAGACAGCCTGCATTCGTTTCTCTGTGAGAGCTGCGGGAAGTCACCACGAATACCTGATTTTCTCCTCCTGGTTGTCCTGGGCAACAAACTCTGCCTGCAAATTAAGCTGAATTTTAAACAAGGGTGCAAAACCTTGAATTATTGAATTACTTATGCAGCACATAAGCTTACAGTTTATTTAACTGTCTGTTTTGGGGTTTAAATAAAATAATAGTGTCTGTGTAAAAATGTGAGAGAATAGCTTTTTTAAAAGTTACCTTGCCAAGAATATGAAAATCAGGAGTTTAGTGTTAGATTCTGCTCCTGGTTACAGCAGTGCACATTCTGATTATGAATTTGACCTGATGGTAGTGCAATGATAAAGCTCTGCACGAACTAGGCCTACATACTAAACAAATTATGCAGATATACATATGAGAGAGTACTCAAACCTTATTTTCCTGCTTTCCACGGGAGGGCAGCTCTGCACTCAAGCCACCTACATTATACCTGTCATCCATGGCTCCTCAACAAATGCTGCTGTCAAGTGTCCAGCCACAAGCACAGCTTTGTAGCCACCTGTACTGTTACTGAGCCAAACCCACGGTGCTCTGCTGTGAAAGGAATTCATTTTAACAAATCATGGCAGGATGTCTACAACTGAGAAACCACCTTCTGAAGACCCCACTGCTTGTAATCCATAACCAAAATGCCTGTAAGTCACCATCTGTTCAGTAGAGGTGTTTCATGAGTATAAAAATTAGTATAGATCCTTTCAGTGATAAATAATGTTCCTGTCAATGCTCAGCATCAGTCACCATGCCCTCATTCTTCTCATCTTTTTCCCTCTAAATTCTAAAGCTGTTTGACTCCTATGTGACCTGTAACAGCAACACAATGATGCAGAGTTCTGCTCTTAACTCAGCAGGAAGGCTGGTCCTCAGCATTCTCTAAGGGGTCAGTGAAGAAATACCAGTTTTATCACAATAACATCCACTATTGTCATTAGAACTTAGACTTCTGTTTGTTAATGTGTATTATAAAAAACACTTTAACATTCAAGGATGATCACAGACGTAAGAGAAAGGCATCTGGCTGTGGTGGACCGTAGGTCTCTATCCTTTTCTCTGACTTTCTCTTCAAATAAAAGTTTTGGATTTAGCGGGGGCTGGAATACATCTTGTGAAAGGAAAGATGACAATTCCTATCTGGCTTGGACTGCTCTGTGACAGTTTGCACAGGGATGCACAGGTTTAGAGCTTTCAGTGACCCAGCAAGTCAAGTGTTTGTTTTTTTTTTCTTTTCTGAATGCATTGCAGATCAAGGACCAATTAAATAAAGCAAACATATAGATCAGAAGTATTTGGGGTTTTAGAAAATAGGCTTTTTATAGCTCTTCTCACTTTCCTTATTTCTACAAATATGTTTGCTAGTCCAATTTAAATAATGGCAGTTGTAAAGGTGGTGCTGAATTCAGTGGGCTACTCTGCAATTCAGTCAGGACAAGGTTTGACTCATTTATTTATGGTCTTTTGAACTCATAGAGAAAAAGTGATTGTGAGGCAGAGTAAGAAATCGGCTTGCTACAAATGAGCTGTAAGTCAGGAAGAAGGCAAATTACCGTAAAAAAAAAATCTATCAGCAGTGGCTATTCTAGAACTGACTAATACTGCAGCAAAACAGTTAACTGTCTGTCAAGCTTCTATTCAAATTCTGACAGTACAGAAAAAGCTGGTAATCTACAGCTTCAAGCAGTAAAGCTTCATTTGCTTGATAGGAAAGACATTAGCAACAAGTGAGAGTTCTCTGAATATAAAAAGAAACAAAACCCAAAGGGTGGACTAAGGTAAGATGGAACATGATTTAGAAATATGACCAGTAAGCAGTGATTTGCTCACACTAGACAGCATCACTTGTACTCCACTGGCAGTAAGAGCAAGTATTGCTGTGAGAGAGGCAGTGCAGGACAGTGCAAAGAGAGTTGCTTATGCCAGCAATGTCTATGTATTTATGCCAGGTAACTGATAATTTTACAGTGAGTCTGAATACTGACAGTGAGTCTCAGGAAACCAAATTTTCTCTCTGCCCCATTCATTTTGTGAACAAACCACTAGAAGTGATATCAAAGAGAAAAAGTATCATCTTTTTTTTTCTATTGACTTTCCTCCTAAAGCAGTCTGCAGTCAGCACACTGGACAAGCTTATCTGAATGCCCTCCCAAACATTCCTCTGGTGAGCAAGGATTACAGACTCCAATCCCACAGAACACTTATCCCTCTGTATTTCAGGAAGGAGACAGTGGCTGGACAGATAACCTGGGGGAAAGTAAAGCAGCCATGTGGGAGGGAGATTTACAACTAAAGACACAAGAGCAAACTCCTACTCTTACCAAAAGAACCAGGAGGATCTTTTTCAAATGTCTATGAAAAGAGTACAGGACTTGATTATTTTCAAAGATCTAACTGGAATCAATGTCTTGTAAAACAATCTGGCAGCCCAGGTGATGTGCTGGATTTTTCAGTTACCATGTATGGACAGGTGTCTTAGGCTCATATATGCTTGTATTTCCACTGTAAGGGAAAATGGCTCATTTCAGATCCAACACTCCATGCAATTACTCACGTACTTGACTTTACCTGTGCAGTGTCTCTGCACTTTTTTTTTTTTATGTGTATTTTTAAGTGTCAGTCAGGGAAATCACCTGGATTTATGCCAGGTGCTGAGGGCTGATTGCCAAGTGATCCACAGGAGGAGGGGGTAAGTGGCAGTGTGGGGGTGGAAGCAAACCCACAAGAGCTGATAGGATCGGAACAGGGAGCTGGTGTGCATCTACAGCATCAGCTGAGTGCAGCTAGTGGGCTGTGTGTATTTAAAGTGATTTTTAATTCAGAAATAATAGTGGATTCATGAGGAAGTCAGTGTCAGTAGGGTGGGGGGTGTAAAGAGAAAGGTCTATCATTGTTTAATCTCTACACCTTTCAATTTGCCCCTCCTGACTTGCATCAGCAGAGTGGGCAGCAGCCCTCTGAATCAAGCTCTGCAAGGAACGTGCCTGTCACTGAGAAGGGAGGCAAAAACAAAAGCCCCCCACCCCTATCAAACCTTTCCTCACTCCCTAGCCATGATGGAGCTGCAGCAGCTCTAACAGTGCCAACAAGATGAAGATCATCGCTCATATCCCATGCTCCCGCCTGTAAAAGTCCCACAGAGGGCAAACTCTCCTGGCTGCTCTGCTTTATACCTTTGTCCCCTGAGAGCTCTGCTCAGCACCTTCATCCCCCTGTGCTGCACAAGCACTGCTCCTGTGGACACCCACTGCAACACCCAGCTGCAGGGCAGGATGGCCCTGCAGCCCCAGGTGCCCCCAGACCTCTCCAGGCTCCTGCATCCTGAGGAGCTGCAGGGTCCTGGTGTCCCCCTGCCTTACCTGTGGGGCTGTCTGGATGTCCTGGAGAACGAGCAGGAGCCACAGTCCCAGGGGCAGGCTGCAGGCAGCCATCTGAGGTGGTGTTAAATGTCCCTGGCTCCCAGCATTGCAGGTGAGACAGACAGGTTGTTCCTTGTGGAGGATGAGACCCTTCCAGGGTCCCACCAAGTCATGCTCCTTGCCTGTTCATTCAGTCCAGAGCCATCCCACCTGTCCAAGACAAGCAGGAGACAAGCTTTGAGACTCAGCTGAGTTGAGAAAACAATTTAGAAGGACGGGGGAGGGGGGCTGCCCCAAAAGAGAAAAGTAAAAATAGAACAAAACAAAACTGCCTCGATATCTATTCCTGCTGTCAGTTCCTGCGAGTCGCTTGTGAGAACCGAGGTTGTCACCCAAGGCACACGGCTGGCTGTGCACAGGCTCCTGAGTCATCTGGGCTGCCCCCAGACAGCACTTCACCACCCCAAAGCCTTGGCCAGGCACAGGTCCAAGCCCTGCCCCATCCAGCCGTCACTTTTTCAAGAGTTGCAACCAAGAAAGTTCCCAGTAAGAAACACTAATTCTTTCAGTACAGTCATTTTACTCCTGTTTGGATGAGTGGGTGAAGGCGAGCAATCAACCACGGTGACTCCTCTGAGATTTAGGCTTTACACATTGCCACTTAAAACACCAACATACTACAGACCTTCCCCTGAGAAACGTTCCCTTCCCTCCAATCCCAAGAGAAAGTAATTCCTGTTGATGACAATCAATCATCCTTAGGACTGCTACTCATCATTTCACACACTTTCATTTGTTACTTTGGATGTTTTGTGTTCTGATGCCTGGCAATATTTCAGTTGGTTGAAGATGTCATGAAGTCTCCTTATCTGCCCTAGAAATATTGTCAAAAGTGAAGGTTAGCCACTTCAAAAAGGCCTTGAAAACCCTCTGAGGTACACAGGAAAATAATGACAATTTAAATTCTCACACTTCTGGATTGTTTTTTCTTTGCTTCTCACCCTTATCAACAACAACAAAAGAAATGAGAAAATATTGAAAGTCAGATAAATTATTATTTTACTACAGATTCACAGCTACCTCACTGCCATCACAACCGAGCACCAAAGATGAGAATTTCACAGGGATGCTCTGTAAATATCTTCAACTCACAGCTGCAACAATTTTCGATTTCTTTCTCCAGAATGCCATGGTATAAACCCCAGGCATGTTCAGCACACTGCACGTGGTGTATGTGACACACAGTGAATCTCCTCTCCTTGCTCTGCCAGGGTACTGCTCAGTTTCTAAGCTCTCTTAGCTGTAGAAGCTCTTGGGGTGGGTATGCCTTATAGGTCTAGAGACAACTCAGTATTTCAGTGTCAGATTATTACATTCTTGATTTTCCTAATTAAAAAATGGGCTAGAAAACACCTTCATCTTCTGTAATAATATGGCATTAGGCAATTCTCCCAATTTATTAATGCAGTTTCAAATGACATAGTAGGGCTATTGATGAGATCTGTTCGTCTTTTTTCCCCTTCCCTCTGCGGTTTTTTTTCTCTTATCAGGTCCCATCCAAACTTTTCTAGCAAAAGGACAGGCACCAACATCAGAGAGAGCCTGGAAGGTTTAAGTTACACTGCTGATGTCAGAGTATCTGATGCAAAAATTACTTGTGTCAGTACAAAAATCTGTGTATAAAAGACTTTCCCAGAACTGGCACCAGGAACAGTTTTCTGGACCATTTTCCAGAGGAAGTCTGACTGAAACAAGCATAGTGAGCATTTTTCATATATATACTTTTATATTTTTTATATATACTTTTATATTTTTTATATATTATTTCCTTTTTAATGAATGGTAATTTTTTAACTCATTGGATAACTTTAATCAGATTTGTCTGAGAAGGCAACGCTGTTAAGTTTTTACAAAGTTTCATGGAACAAGATGACTTGGATAAAGGAACAGGTTGCTCATGGCACTCACTGTAGGAAAGGCTCCAGGGGGCTCCTCAGAAGAAAGAACCCACTTACAAATCCAAAGTGAAACCGGGCTTCCCAGCTGCCATTCTTCCTTGAACTTCTTAATTCTTAAATTCTTTCTTAATTGAACGAGATATTTAAAAGGATAGGAAGTGGAAAGTGCTTATTGTTGCTGCTGGCTTTTCAGAAAGGCTGTTACGTGACAAAATGTTATTGCAAGTGTGTAATAAAAGCAACACCAATAAAGAGGGTGAAGAAGTTGTTCCACAGGAATGTTGCAGCCTCTATGCATTTCCCAGTGAATGCATTTTTTCAGACTTAGTGTGTTTTGATTTCAAATACGAGAAAAGGGGCTTTCCAAAAGAAGCCCTACCAGTAACTGGAACAAGCACCTCCATTTTATAACAAACCCATGCTACTGTCCCCTACATGGTGGCTCCATTTCCTAGAAAATAATCTCCTATGTTAATATGAAAAACAACCCACAGAACAAATAGAAGCAAACAACCAGCCCTTGATTCTCTGGTCTTCCATCAAAGTTCCATGTCTATCAGGAAAAAAGGGGAAGACCCTGTGAGCACGCTGTTATTATTTATAAAGTTTATTTGATTACATGTATCTGACATCTGCATCACTTTTTGCTTTAGGTGTTGAAGTAGTGATGCCCTCAGACAAGTTTTCTTGGCACTGTCTATTTTAACTAATTCAGAGAAGGCCCTGTAAGTCAGGGGTTGTTCAAATGCCACTTGATACCTGGAGCAAGAGAATGCAGAGACCCAACTACACCACAAGGAAAAGTCTCCACCGTGTGCCCAAAACATCCCTTCAGCAATGTCTATTCTCTGTGCTCTAAGTGAGAGCCTAGCAGAGGAAGCAGCAATGGAATACTCCAGAAGGAGCGTTGGTACACACGTGCTCAAGCAAAAGTACTGATGACATTTCCTGATTTTGAAGTAGCTGATTTTAGTCTCATGTTGTACTTTTACCATGGTTTCTTCAGCTTTTAAATATGTATATTCAGTTAATATATATCTAGCTGTATAGAAGAAAAAAAAACAAAACCAAGAGAAGTGCCATCTCTGAACTAGTGTCAGACAGATAAAAGAGACCATGAAATTTGAAAGGATACATACTAAAATACCTTGTCTAAAATCTGTATTTCAGTGTCTGTTAGTGTTGCTATTCAGAGTGATGCCAAATTTATTTTTGTCTTTACGTATTCTCTATATTCTTTACATGTGTATTTGTAGCTCTGTGGCTAATTATTGTATTTGTAGCTTTTTACCCACTCTATTAAGACAGAAAGATAAAATAAGTTCCCTAGTGGCTCCAAGCCCTGGGGGTACAAGGTTAGGCTCTCTGGGAGCCAAGGCTGAAAGCAGCTCCCAGAGACACATTTTCATAAACAAAATTTAGTTCCTGTCTAAGAGGCTAGAGGGTTTCAGAATAGGGCAGAACCAGGGAGGAGTCACCTCATCACCTCTCTCTAACTGGGGATTCTTGTCAGTTACACTAATTTACAAACACATAAAAATTGTATCTGCTTTATGTTACACGTGCATCTTTGGTGCTTTCCATTGAGCATTTTGTGCACTGTAAGGATCCTTTTAATCACCTGTGTCTGGCTTCTACTATTAGGACCAATGAAGACATATCAAGAGCACTGCAGTATGCTGACAAAAAATCAACAAATTTTTGCTCATTAGCCAGATGAAACAATACCAGAGCTGGAACCTTCATGAGGAACCTCAGGAGTACCAAAGGCAGGGCTGGTTGAGATACACACTACATAGCTTGGGGGTACAAATTAAAAAAGAGAAGAGAAATGCAGGCATTTCCTGCAATGAAAAGTGCAGAGAATGTCATGGTTGAAAGAAGGAAAGCAAGAAATGAAGAGAGGACGAAAGCCAAGAATTACTTTCTTGTTGCCTTTCTTCATCTCTTGATGCATTTTAGCCATCAGAGAGCTCTCTTCCTGGGTATCCTGGATAGTGACACTGTGGTAACACCACACAGGATCACAATGATTTTAGGCATTGTAAGAAAAGCCAACACACTGAACTTCTCGGTAAATCTTTCCACAGCCCAAGCAGGACAGACAGGAGAGAGAGCAACCCTGGTGCAGTGGGATCTCAGTGAGATGCATCACACAGCCACTCGCTGGGGTTTGAACTGGCTGCAGCTGACACAGTGTTTGAAATCGCACATGGAAGAAGAAAGAGAACCTCATTTATGCCACAGATTAGCAAAATTCTGTCCCTCTATGCCACTCTGGTACTGATATTTATTTTTTTGCACATATACATCTCATCTTAGTATTAAATATTCATCAATTTAATTATGTCACTTCATTAAATATACTGCAGGTGCTCTTGAGAACATGATCTGAGAGCTGTCTTGATTCAGCAACTTACCTTGGTATATTTGTCCATTGTGATCAACAAAGAAGATGGTTTAAAGCTCTTGTTGCACACTTGTTAAAATGTAGCAATGGCTTAAAACTGGTTACCCTCAGGAAAAAAAAGGTTACCATGTCAATAATAAAGATAACCTGTCTTAATTTCCAATTACACTTCTTTACATGTCATTTAGATAGATTTTATGTGGATAACAAAATCTTATACCTTTGTTTTCATTATCTCAACTAATACTACTCCCTTATGTAAAGGGATAAAATAACAAATGTAGCAAAAAAAAAAATCCGTATAAAATGTCTTTTACTGCCCCATAGTAGCTTCAAAATTAAAGTACATTTTGAGTCAGACTGAAAAATGAGAAGAGCTGACAGAGAACTCAGTTCTCTCAAGAAAGCCGTGGCTTCCATGAAAGAAACCAAAACCATATCACAGAATTACTGTGCCCACAGGCAGGGAGAGACAGAAAGGGAGAGGGAGGGAGAGAAAAATTACCTTAGATGAGAGATCACACCACGTCTGTACTTTCAGTAATTCTGACTACAGCTTCTGGAAGGGTGGTATAGTTACACATGGTCATTCTCCACAGAAAAAGCTCTTGGTAAAGCAATTTGAAAAAGCACCAAGAGCTCCAATTCTATACATTGTAATCCCAAACAGAAAAAAAAAAATCTGGGGAAGACTGGCCAGATGGTTAAAACACAAAAGTGGGATTCATTAGTTCCCCATAGAGTCACAGACCTTTTGGGTAGCTCACATCCTTTCTTGATACTCTGGTTCTCTTCATCTAAAAGCTGAATTTCAAAGCTTAACTAATAACAGAAGCCAGATGAACTTTCCCTTGTGGACACAAACAAAAGAAACTTAGGAAATATTAAATATTTTTTGTGAAAGAATCAAATGGGAAGATTTCAGGATGTAGTTTTTCCAAAGACTGCAAAACTTCTTTTCTTTGACTAATTGAGCATCTCAGCCCTAAAAATTTAGGGTGTTGTTTTCCTCTTTCTGGCAGTTTTGCTCTGCACAAACCAATGGAAGGGAGAAAACCAAGTCCTTAGTTTTGGTCAGCCATTGGCCAGGGAGCTGGTGACATTGAGGGGTTTGACTCCAAAGAGAAGGGGCAGAACTTCTCTTGTGTTTTCAAATTTGAGACACTCTGAAAACAAATTCTTATGGGCTTTGAAAACACAAGGTCCAAAGAGACAAAAGCCCCCAAAACCAAAGTTTGCAAACGATTCAAAAAGCAAGTTCAAGCCACATGCAGCTGCTTCACCTGGGAGTTCTGGGGAGTCACTTCGTGATGTGCTGATAACAAAACAGAACTCATAAATCAGTGCTACATTCATTCAAAACTCTTGATATAAATTCTTAAAATGTACTAATAGAAAGAAACACCTGATCCTGAGACACCATGAAAATTATCTTAAGAGAAGGCAAACAAACACTAAAGGCCATCTAACACTGGTACTGAGAAGTAGGTGGGAGCTGTATTTTAACAGCTGAACTACATTGCTCAGTTCAAACCAATCACAAATACACCATTTACTGCATCTAATTTGTCTAATTAAGCAAAGCTGGAATTCCCATCTCATGAATCAGTGCTATATACATGCAGTACAGTCAGAAATGGGAACTAAACCACCAGCTTTACCACCAAAACGTCAGGCAGAAGAGAACTAACACAAAGCAGCACACACAGAGCCAGCCATTAACAGGGTACACAACTGCTCAGACTAAACCAGCATGTTCCTATGTGCTAGAAATGGGAAAAAATATAAATCCAGGTCAAGCCTACCTCCAGGAACAGCAGACAAGCTGTCCCATAAATCTGTACCTACACTACCAAATCCAGTGTTTGTATTATTTTGAGGCTTAGGAAACCCTTGGCCTCAAAACATTTCTGTGTTCCTAGCCCACAATCCCAACAACCCACGCACCACCCCTACTCTCTGTTCTCCCTGGAAATGCAGATCCCAGGACTGGCTCCACTACAGAGTCCACGGTCCAAGTGCAGAAGCTGCTTCAGCACTGGCTGAAATGCAAGTTTTCAAGCAGAAAGGAGGTGTGCTCCTCTACAATGCACCCGCAGGCGAGTCCCCTCTCCTGCACGGGTGTGGTACCCAGGATTGTGTAACGTGCTGCAGGACAAAGCCACCTGCCAAACCTCACTATTACAGAACAAAACATTCCTGGATCCACACTCAAACTGCTCCTCACAGCAGGTGCCCGAAAGGCCACCTGTGCAGGTCTGGACTTGCACTGCTGTAGATGCCATGCAGTGGAGATGGAGGGAGAGGACATGAATTTACAAGAGGGGCTCCACAAACCAGAGCATTTTCAGTCTGTTTGAGCTTGCAAACGAAGGCAGGATCACACAGGCCAGAACCAACACACAGAGACAAACCTGGGTGAGCAGGGGCGGCATCACCAACTTCTTTCATCTGTTTCCAGTGCAGAGTCATAACCACACCTCCAATGCTTTCACAAATTGTGAAAGACTGAATGTATTCCCATCTATCAAGAGACATTTTGAATTTAACATTGGTTCCAACCTGCATCCACCAGAGAGATCTAACATAGGTTACTGAATCTACAGCATTACCTTTCCTCTGTTTATAGAGTGGAACAGGCTTGCTGTAATTTATTTCAGGATAAATTAAAGAAAGGTTTATGATGTCTTACATTTTGAGTTTGAAGGCAAGGTAGTAAAAATGTTGAATTTGCCCTATTTGGCATAAAATTTGGCACCTAGTGTTCTATAGTCACTGGATTAGTTTATTTTAAAATTAGTATTTCTAATAATGGAAATTTTAAAAAGTCTATTCATGCATTTGATTCAATAAATAATGTATTTGATATAAAAGTAGCAGTGAATACCAACAAGTTGCACAAACCAAATTTATTGTCTCAAGTTAGCACCCCAAAATACGTTTGAGGAAGGAATTTCTGTTTCAGAAAATTCAAAGCAAAATAAAACATCAGTTTTACTGTTTTCAGACAAGGAAAGTAAGATCCATCTATAAAGTTCAAACAAATCACACTATGTGAAGTATTTTGGTTCAGTACAATTTAAAAATTCTAAAGTGCTTTTTTGGTTTATCTCCAGACAACTTGGAAAAGCAGAGGCAAGCAAAATTTGCAAACATTTTAAGCCATTATGTAGTTCATTGATGAATAAAATCTCGTTTTGCTTTAACATGTTTTTTCACATTCAAAGTTACTCTGATGTAATACACTCTGCAGCTACACTCATTGTACGGAGAATAAACTGGATTTTTAAAATTTTTACAAATTACTGAGGAACTCAAGTTTAAGGCACTAGAAAATTACATGACACATTTCAAATATTTGGAAATAACATATTTGTGTCACTCCACTGAGCCAGGACCTTCCCAGGCCAATTCTTCACCCTGACATTCAGAGTTAATGCTACACTGCTGGTTACTCAGTTGAGGTGAGATACACATGCCTATATCCAGCCCTACCTGGGACAGCTCATGCAGCTGCTCAGAAGTAGCTGTAAAGGGCAAAAAATGCCAAGTGAACATAGTGGACTGTACAAACTCAAGATTTGTATATTGGTTGCTTACATATCCTCATGACTATGAAAACTGGGGAAAATCTGTCCAAAGTTTTATTTTTATTCCAATTGCTTTGTTTCTGAGTTGTTTCCACAAGCTGTGCCCATCCCCTTCCCCAGGGCAATCAAGGCAATGGTCCAGAGTGCTGAGGAAGTGGGGTCTGGACTGAGAGCTGCTCTCCGGTGTCCCGGTTTGCTCTGCTAAACCTCAGCTGTGCCAAGTGAGACAGGTGCAGTTCTGGCTTCTCCTGACACTCTGGACACTGAGTCCTGGAATCCAAATTAAGAGGATATTAATCAATGCCGAAGTGACCTTTCCCATTTTGATGAAGACTGGTGAGCTGGACAGGCTTTTGCCTGTTACTCAGCTCCATTTGTTTTTTTGTCTCTGCGCGCAACAGTCAGCAGAAAGAAAACATTTCCCAGTAGTGATAAGGAGATACTCTTCCAGGCATTTTCATTTGCTCAGCTCTCAATAATCATCACATCCTTTAGAGATAGGGCTGCAATTTCCTGTGCAATCTCCAACATCTCCTGGGACTCTGAAGGCTGTGCTTACCAGGCGAGGACAGGGAGAAGGTTTCTCTTCCAGTGAGGCTCGCAGATCCAAACTGCTGGGCAGGGCATTGCTGGAAGGGACCATGTTTTCCCAGCCAGCCAGACAATGCTGTAAAAAAAGATGGGAATGCTTTACCCTTTTGTATCTATTGCGGCCTGTTATTATTTATAATGAACTCCTGCACAGGGAGGTTTAAATGAGTAATTAATCTATTATTTTTTGAGGAGTTTTGTATGACTAACAGGAAATAAATGAAATCTCAAATAAAAGAGAACTACACAGCTGTCCCCTTTTTCACCTTTCTAAACCAATCTCCCTCTTTGTGAATTCAAGCACCCAACCCCTCTGAACCTGTCTCAGTTGACTCATCCAGCTCCCTAAATCTCAAAACTAAGCTTCCTCCTACCTCTTCCCTGGAAATCTCTAGGCCTGGGCTAGGTTAGATTAGCAATACTATCTGCAGCAGTGACTACAGGCTGGAATACAGCACCAGTAGTTTTAAATCCACCCTTTCCACTACTGATTTTGTGAATGCTTCATGGACACATGCCTTTCAGACTCCTTAACATCTGTGGAAACAAAACACAGGCACTCTTAGCCATGGTTCATTGTGTTGAGAGGCCAGTGCTTGAAACAAGTCAGCCAAATCTGCCCCAAAAGGATACAGCTCCACATGGCATTTTCTTTTGTGCAGCATAAAGCATTGGAAATGTCACACACTTTATATCACTCACACAAAGGCATAAACTCAGAACACACCAGTGGATGTTCTGGCTATCTCACTGATGCATATCAAAAATTTTAGTGGAAACTCTGCCAGGGGAATGAGTCCCAGATTCTCTCTGCTATAAAGCAAGGCCCAGCTGGGGCCCCGCCATCAACAGGAAGAGAGCAACTCACCGAAGGCAGGGCTAGATTGTCTGCTGGCTCAAAGCTCCTCCTGCGGTGGGCTTTGTACTTGTAGGCTGGCAAAAGGGCAGACCTGGGAATGGTGACCCTGGAACCACACAAGGGAAGTAACTGCCTACACCTCTGCCAAGGCACAGGGAATCTGCATGCCCTCCTACTCAGAATCCAAGGGTCTAACCCCAAAGTGAACCATGTGAACCAGTTTTGGATTAAGGCAGTAGACACTTTACATGTACATTCAGTTTCTGGACCAAATTCAGACAAAACATGCATTTCTCATTGATTTCAAGACTGTTCATGCTTACAGAAAAGAGTTGTTAAGCAAAACGTCCCTGCCTAGAAAACAGCAACCTTCTACAGAACTGTTGCAACGCTCTTTTCTCCTTCACCTGATCAGCTTTTCCTTCCCTATTGCTTCCTTGAGTTGTGCATATTACAAAGCAGTAATTCTTACTTACCTGACATAGGTTGGCTCTTCCAGTGTCCCCGGGGGCTGGTGGATACGTGGAATCTTACACACAGGGCAGGCAGATTCTGAATCCACAGGGATGGTGAAGAGGCGCTGGTTTAATCGGTAACGGTAAACACCTGCACGGAGCAACAAACCTTCATTGTAGTTCTTGTTTGTTACGAGGTCCCTGAACCCAGCCAAAAAAGCTGTGTCCTACCACAGTGCCACACCTGCATTCTATAAAAAGAGCTGTTTTTCCTGAAATACCTTATACATTTCCTGTCCCCAAGTAAGTTTCTAAAAAGCAAAACCAAAACTTCAACCTCTTCAATTTAGAAACAGAACATTAGACAATTACAAGAAACCCTGACAAATTAAAATAACACTGAGAGAGGATCCCTAGAAGACTCAAGTATGTTTGGAGGAGGAAGTTGAATCTGGTTGAAAAGCTGCAGCTGAAAATAACACATTCTTGCTGGTCTTGCATGATGTGGGCTCTCTCAGGATAACAAGTAAAGATTGCTTAGTTGTTTATTCACAGAAATTGCATTATGAAGAAATATGATCTTACACTTATGGGAACCAGTTATCAAATCCAATTCTTGTTCAGGACCTGTGCAACCCAGAGCCTTGGGCCTAAAGAAACACACAAGAAAATCAGTTAGTGACAGAGGGGTGGCCCTCAGAACACCACTGCCTCTTCCAAGCACACATGACTGGGAGGGAAATAAAGGCCCTTAAAGCCACACTTGCAATGTCCTGCTCCAATCAGACTAGGTTCTCATTACTACAGGGATTACTAAGGGATTGAACATTGCTGCTTTAGCCCTTCCCATTCCCACTTACTCCAAGTGCTGCTGATGAATACAGCTTTCTTTGTTGACCTGTCGGAACTCCTGCAGCTCAGCAAAGTATTGCTCGGATTTTTCTGTTACTGAAGACTTTGTATCAAGGAGCCCTGAGAACAGCAAGGAAAGAGAAAAGTTCAATGATTTACAAAATTTGGGAAAGTATCAAAGCAAGACTCACAAGATACAGTCAAAACAAAATAATGATAATGAGAAGGGCAGAACATCACGTCAAGCCAGAGATTTACTGTGTGGTTTGGGTCCCTTATTCATTCAAGGTATTTGATAGCCCTTCTGACTCCACTTGGTTTTGCCATTTGCTACCTGGATTCCCATACCACTGCTACTTCATCACTCCAGGTAAGCATGGGTCACCTCTGGTCTGGAGAGGAGCCTCTGACAAAGCTGCAGTCCCTTTGCTGGGACCTGCTCCACTGGCCCTACAACAGTTCCATCACACCTCAAATGGGTCATAAACTGTGTTTTAACTCTTAATTTCACCACATCACACTGAGACCTTTGCTTCAGAGTTAGGATTCACCTGCAATCCAGTCATAGCCCAGGAAAGGACGGGCAGACCAGCTGCTGACAGGTATGGCATCTTCTTCAGAGTCAAGCTGAAAAGTCACATGACAAGCTTCCTTCTGAAAGAAAACAATTCATAAAGACTTCCTAATCATCTGGCAGGACAGTCAAAGGCACAGCTGAGGAGACAACTAGCAGCTGTTCAGATGGGACAGCTGTGGCTTAATTTGAGACTGGATTCTATCTATGCCTCTACCAGTAATTTGCCCACCAGCCCTTTGTCTTCTCAATAAGTAAAACACAAAGAGGAGGCAGGGACTTGCCCACATAAGGCAGGATTTTTCAGAGCTTTACACAAAATGCTGAGCTGCATCACACATCCCCAAAGATCAGGCAACCTGTGCTGCCTTGGAGGATGATCACAGACAGGGCCTGCCCCTCATGCCTAAGGAGATGAACTGTGGAACAGCAGCACTGCACCTGCCTTCTCTCCCTCAGCATGTGGATGACATATGCAGAAGACGGGGAACTTCACAGTGAAGTGTTATGGATTTCTGGTCTTTCAGTTCACTGCCTAAAGAAAGCAGGGCCTGAACAAACTGCCAACAACTGCCCCTGGCTGCTATAGCTGGGAACAGTTCTGTCCCCAACTTCCAATTTACACAGTGAGAACAGGGCAGGTAAATTTCTCCCGGCCCTTCCTCCCCATCATTCTGTTGACTTAGGAAAATAAGAAAGGCACTGGTTTAACATTTACCTTCAACTCTTTGGACCGAGGTGTCGGCGAGACTGCTTTAGGGATATGGGGCTCTCTGATGACTACGTGCTGCTCACGGGTCTCTTGATTTTGCACTCTGCTCAGCGATAGCTCCGGATGCCTTTTCTCATGGAAGCCATGCAGCAGAGCAGACCGTTTTCTGTCCTCTCCATGTCCCAGGAAGGACGATTCTTTCTCTGGACTTCCTTGAGTACGGCCATCCCCATCCACTCTGGAGATTTCTCTGTCACCCAGAGTGATTGCAGACACTGGCGTGACGTTCTTCTCTTTCCCGGGAAAGCTGGAATTGAAACCTGCTCCTTCCTGTGTCTTCGCTTGTTGTTGCTGTACCCCTCTGTCACTGGTGCTGTGTTTAAGAGGTGAACTAAGGGCTGGGCCAGCTCTGGGTTCCACAGACACCTTTATTCCAGGGTCAGCTGTAGACTTCACTGCTTCGACCCGATTTTCCTCCTGTAAGGACAGAGACTCTCTTAACACATAGCATCAGTCAAACTACAAATACCTTTCATAAGAACACTTCACTTACTAAATCAACCTCTCATTCTAGTCTTTTCACTCTGTTAAATTCCTGCAGGGGAAAAGAAAAATCCTCATGTTCTGGAAAGTGTAAGAAGGAGATCCACTTCCAGCTAAAGCAGCTTTTCCCAGTCTGAGGAATCACTGAACTTTTTAGCCCTTGTGCTTAGAAGAAACAAAAGGATTTTGTTCCACAATGTTCATTCCTATTTTATTAGAAGAAACTTGCCTTTCTTAGGCAGGAACTGATCTCCAGACTCTTTGCTAGGAGAACAGACTGAGACCACAGAATAAACAATAACCAAAGCATAGCTACTTTTCTAACAGACTCCATATTCCACACTCAACTTTCTACGAGCTCTTTCATGACCAGATGTCTCCTTGACCACAGCACACCACAGGCAGAGCTGCTGCCTGTCATAGAGGCCCATTTACTTCCCTGAATTTCTAGCACATGGACACCACACATACCCCTCTCCTGGGCAATGGGACACATCTGTCAGCAGCTGTACTGCTATGAAGAGATGCTGGAAGGAGTTGCTTGCTTGGAAGTCCTTTTCTGATCTCTTCCTGCTTCATTCTGAGCCTTTGTAGAAGGTCCTGGTTGGCCTGGCGCAGCCTTTTCAGGAGCTCTAAGTCCATCCTACAAAAAAACATTTTAATGTAAAGCCAGAGGAAGAGTGAACTCATAAATTCACTATATTAAGTGAAGAAGCAGACACAGGTGAAACCACTTTAGGGGACTTTTCCTAAAAAATACTTACAGCTGTTGAAATGTTGATTCTTGCTCCTGAGAAATCAGACAGTGTCAAAACTCCTTATGCTCAGAACCAGCACCACCAGATGCTTCTTTCCCCTTGGATATACTGTCAAATATTTTGCACTCAAAAACTGGGAGCTGACTTAATAGAGACAAGAAACTCTGACAGAGGAAACAGTAAACATGAAAAATTCACATCAAAAAGCTAACTAAGAGACATTTGATTTAGAGGCTGTTATTTAGGACATACTTATGCAATTCTGCTGTAATGTTCTTCTGAAATATTGAAATTTATGTTGTGATAACACCAGGATGCTTGTAAGTTCACAATATGAGGAATTAATATGAATGTATCTGCTACATCCAAAAGCAACAACAGAGTCAAAACTCTCTCGCATGTTCCCCAAGCAGGAAGGCTCTAAAAGGCTCAGCTATGACTCAGGACTACAGTTCAGGCAATTCCAATCCCACAAATTAATTAAATTAAATCCCACAAAGGGATACTCTTTTATTAGAAGAGGGAGGTGAAAAGGAGTTAATAAACAGATAAATAAATAAAGCCTAGTTTGACTGCAAGGCTGTCACACTGTTCAACATCTTTACATCGCAAGCTCCTCTAAATTTGCAGAAAGTTGATTTTTTAATAAAACAGCTGCAAACCCTAAACCCCAACACCCACATTGCTTTTGATTAGACTGATAAATTATGTTCTCAAGAAAACTATGTGTTTCTCTGGGACCTTTTGTTCCAAAGGATCCCCAAAACCTCCTGCAAAGCTCATCTGATTTGTTTTTGTGTCTGCTACCAAGGCAACTGGACATGTCGGATGAAATGCACATGTCGTATAACAGCAGTGGGAGGAATCGAGAGCAGTGCTAACAAGCAACAAACTACATATCTCTTTGTTACAAAAAATAAGGGAGAGGTGCACTACAGAACATAAAATAGAAATATCAGTGTTGAGGCACTAAATTTGAGACAACTGGGAAAAAAACCAGTAGTTAGCACAGCCTCCACAGACAAAGCAAATAGCTTTGATGAGCATCCTCTCATCGTTGCTCATTAGAAAGCAAATATTTGAAAATAACATCAGTCAATAGACTTTCTGGAAAGGTTTTACCAGATTAAGTCCACTCTTGACATAATCTACAAGTCCTTCATGCTCAAGCCCGGGGACTCAGGTTTATGAAACTGCTCTAATTTGAAACCTTTGTGAAAAGGAGCTTCGCCTCCCGCAGTTAGAAATAAACAACGCTTGTCTCGGGAGCTGAGAACTCTCCTCCCTGCGAGGAAGTTGTTCAACACTCCACGCTGCTTCTGCACAGACGCGCTGGTTCAGCCCTCCCACGGTCACGAGGAAGGGGAGAGAGCCCGAGCACTGTAAAATTCCCCTTTCCTCTGCGACAGGCCGGTCCGGCAGCCGGCAGAGAACGCTGAACCCCCGCTGCCCGCCCTCCCTCGCAATGCGGTGAGCCCGCGAGTGCCGCCAGGCCCTGCGGCTCCGGGGCTCAGGCGCTCCAAGTCTCCGCGTTTCCCGGCCCACCTGCGCCGCCCCTGCCGCTCCGGGAGCCGGGGGNNNCGGCATGCGCGGGGCCCGGCCCAGCCGCGGGCCGCCGGCGGAGCCGCTCGAGACACGGGTCTCCTGGCAAGACCCTGCCCCGAATGCAGCCCCCCACCACTCTGGCTAAACTTGAAGTGCCAGCTCAGACCCCCACTTCCTTGATGTCGGTTTGCAGGGCGCGTTTTGCACTTCAAATTTAGCCAGAGTCCTTGTTGCTGTGAGTTTTGCTCTGGGAGAACTCTTGCTCCGTTCCCAAATTTTGGAGATGGCAGCCCGCTCTCGGACACAACGTAGTGGAGATGAACGTTGGCCATTTCCCTGTCAAACCAAACTCACCCCCTGCCGCTCCGTGTTGGAAGGGTGATGTACGCCCAGCACCCCCATAGCCCAAAGGGAGTTGTTTTCAAAACGTGTTATGGGAAATCTGCCCTTTTCTAACACACCCTAAGTAACTTTTCAGCTGAGGATACTGATCCACCACGGTTTCAGGCCACCAACAGTCGTTCACTATTACTTCCTACAATATTCTCATTAAATTATTGATTCAATACTGACAATTTTAATGTAACTAAAACTTTCTATCAGACAATTCAGTATCATTGGTCTTCTTGTTAATTTTCAAAGTAAGAACACAGAAGAAGGTCACTAGTGTCAAACATGCAATTCAGTACCACAAAGCAGCAAAGCTATACACACTGATGTAAGCTGATATACTTACACTGGAAAACGGTGTCGCAACATGCAGGACACATCAGGAGAAATGGTTTTCCAATTCATTTTTATTTTGGTTTCCTTTGTTTACAGCACTGTTACAGGACTAACTCATGCAAATTTATCACCTTAAATACAGCAGAGAAAACTCACTGGTAAGAGTATTTCAAAGAGCTCCATCAACATAATGCAACAGGAAAAGTGAGTAGCAGCAATAAAAGTGCATTTAGCTGACCTTCTTTAATGGGAGTTTGGGGAAGACTATTTTTGGAATCATCTGTTTTAAGGATTAGTTTACCATTCTTTACGAAAATTAGAACAGAACAAACTCTTTGTGATAGTGTTCATTCCTCCACCACTCTCAAGTAAAGAAGTACAGCTGTAATTTGTTTCAGAGGAATCCAGCTTATAGGTCTGTCTGTTAAAAGTTTGATTCTCAATCACTTGGGCTTCCAGGGACAAGGGTACACCCACACATGTTAGCAGCTTTGCTTCTGAAAAAGTTCAAGCGGTTCTTTCCCCTGTTCTGTAGGTTAGGTTTCAGCTCTGCAGTGAGAATGCCAACAGTACCTGGGCCTGAGCAGCATCAGACACGCACACAGCAGCAAGACACCAGGTTCTGAGAACCCATCAATCTCTTTTCCCTTCACAGGTAAGACACTGGCTTAAAGATCAGCTCATTGATTGGATTTCTCCTAAAGGCCCACTGAACAGATGCTAACACTACCTCTTCAAAACCAAGGTCAGCATTTCAAGTAGTCATGAGCTGCTGAGCAGTAGTACATCATCCTCTGCCTCGACCTGGAATTGACAGTATCCTTGTATATTAGGGATGTGTATTTTAACTCAATAGAACATAACACAGCTTATTTTAACTGTGTATGTGACAGCTTGAGAGACTAAAGATTCAAATTTATTCAACCAAGACCTGCGGCTGAGTAAGACTAGACGATTCCATTTATTCCAATATACTTCACTACAAGCCCTTCCAGAAGCAAGGACTTGAATTTCTTTCTCGTTCATTCTCAGATTTGATCAAACCTATATTCCCATCCTGGTGGATGCCTGAGGAACCCAATCAAGGTCAAAAAAACCTTCTGATGGAAACAGCTTTTCAGTTTGAGTTGGAGTCAAAGCTTTCCATTGGAAGGGAAAGGTTTGTTTCCTTTCTGAATTCTGGGGATGTAAGAGTCTCACCACCAGCTCCTACACAATCAAGATTCTTCAAGTCTTTCTGCAAAGCTCAGAACAGCCTTACCTAAGAAGTACTTACTGACATTTCACTATTTTTAGTCCCTCAAGCATCAGACAGCTTCTTTCTGGAACTTCCATGTGAAAAACATGGGATTTATCACAGGCACATGTATTCACACCCGAGCACGAGTGAGAAATCTTAAAGCCTTTTTCAAAGGAAAAGTCTCTTTGTCAATAAGAAAAACACGCCACTGCTCAGTAGTTCTGAATTCAACTGGGACCTGCTCAAAGATAGCCCATATTCTATGTGTGTAATGCTGAAGAAATTTAGGTTGTCACTAACCTCAGAACTACAGGATCTGATTCTGGATTCCTCAGACATTTTGTAAGCAACAGAAAGATTGTAACCAACACATGGCAAAATACTGACCCACAAAGAGGAAAAGAAGCTTACAATAGAGGACCTTAATCCTACTCCTCTACAATCAGCGAGAATTTCTTCTCTATCAATTCCAACAGGAAGAGACTCAAGTCTTTACAATTCCCAAATATTATATTCCAAACTCAGACTGCATCAGGGCAAAACTCAACAATTAATTTCATGTATTTGCAAAAAAAGAATGTATTGAAAAAAATAAGTTGCTTTAACCCATTCTTGCCCTGGCATGAACTGCAAGAGCCATAACTGCTCCCACCCCAGAGGAGCTGTACTTGCCAGCATGTTCTGATACTTTTAACAGAAGAGAAACATATCAAATCCTTTTTCTGCCTGGACTGTAACATCCTGTGGGAACTCTACAGGAAGCAAAATCTCTTACAGCGTGTAATCCGCATGCTGTTCTTGTGGCCAAGTGGTGGTAATGGAATTCCACAGGCCTGCTTCCAGAAACACAGCCATGCTTTCCCAAAGAAAACCCACATTCATCAACTGAGTTCATAATGCAGTGCTTTATGTTGTATCAACCAGCATCTATTTCCTAGTTTTCTTCCTCAACAAGCTGCCAAATTACCAGCACTATCTCCTTCACAGGAACTAGTTGTCTTTGCAAACTATTTGTCCATGACAGGAAATGGGCTGGACTGTGTTATTAAAGAGCTCTTAAGAGGAAGAAACTAACTCCAAATTCACTAAGCTTACTAAAGCAAAATCTTAGCCCCTTTTGCTCCAGAAGGGTTTTGTTCACTAGTTTAAGCATCCTGAGAGCAATAAATCTATCTATGAAGGGACATTGTGATTCACTGTTATGTTCTACAATGACAGAATATTAGCCTCAGAGACAGGCCTGTGTGGGCTATAAATGCTTTGTGAAACCACCATCGTGTCTGTGTGCATGGGATCAGTGTTTAGTCAAACAGCTGTTTGTCACACGTACACCAACCTGGGGCTTGGAAGTCAAAAGTTCTGTATGAAGTAAAACAAATGTCTCCATAAAGATGTGTCAGAATAACTTTTAACCTGGTAAAAATTTGCTTGATTGCTTTAATTTGTTTAAAGCAAAAAGTACAGTAAAAGCCCCCTGTAAATGTATAAAGCACACACTCCTCCTGAAGTAGCCTGGTCTCACAACGAAAAAGAAGAGTTATTAACAGCTAGTGTTTAGAGGTGGGACACAGAACAGGGAAGCAGAATCCTGCTGTTCACACAGCAACTGGAAACACAGCAATAAGGTCTTGCTCATTCCCTTTAGGGAATTCCATCACCCACCATGTTCTCTGCAGTAATTAAGAGAGCACTGAAAGAAAACTGTTGTTTTTCTCTTCTTCCCACACTATCTGCTTTGCTGCAGGTACTGATGTGTGAACATGTTGAGCTCGCTGTCAAGCCAACCTGCTTTGTTCCTGCAAAGACAGAAAGTTTTGTTTGGTGAATGAAACAGCTCTTCTCAAGCCAGTCAGAAAGAAGTGCAACAAAAATGAGCACACGGCAAGGCATGGAGTGCCAGAGGTTCATTCCAAAAGGCTGCTGCCATTCCTTGCAGGTCAAGGATGCTTGTTGCTCAGTCCCTGAGCTTTAAGGTTCAAACAGAAATCTTGGACACAACTTCACACTGGTCTCACTGGGTAGGTAAGGAATGTTTGAAAAAGTCTTCCCAACAGCCTCTGCAGGGTAAAGAAAGTAGCAGACAACGGGGTTCAAAGGCGAAGGCAAGACTTTTTGCATAATTTTTTAAGGGCCTGAAGGAGTTTGTAGGAGTGGAAGACTGTATGTTTTGATAAGTGGGAACGAACTGTAATTGCAAACAAATAAAAAACAGGAAGAAAAACGTGCTTTGTGAGACATAAGCTTTAAATGACTGTCAACGGTCCATAGGAAAGTACCTAGTGAAAGGAACATGACTTGGAAGGGAAAAGTGCTGACACCTGCACATCAAGTGCTCTGATAAAGACAGAATGAACTATAAGCTATAGCTCGTATGAACATCCTGGGGCAATCACATGAAAAACAATTGTATGGAATAATCAAATCTCACCTGAGCAGTTTTGCTTTGCTCTGCAGTGAATCCAAAACTTCAATTTTTTTATTCATGGTAGAAATTTCTTGCTCAAGATTCTCCCGCGTGACATCCACTTGCTGACACAAATGAGCAAACGTTCCAGCAAGCTCTCTATGAAACAAGAAGAGTTGAATGTGATGAAAAGTAAGATCAAGCAGCACATTTGAAGAATAAATCCCTTTGATGTATAGGGGTGATGGTATCGTGACTCAGTTGTTCATCTTTCCACTTCTGCACAAGAATATGTCAGAGCATTTTGATTTGAGATATGGAAGTACAGTAAGACTAATGCCTAACAGTGCCCAAACACTACATATTCAAAATAAGAGTAATATTATTTTAAAACACTGTCATTGCATTTTTTAAAATCTGGAATTCAAGATGAAGTTATCTTTTTTTTAACAAGGAATAGCACTTAAAAAAACCACAAACAACAGAATTTCCCTAAGGTGTTAGCTGAATATAGGGAACTCACTGCTGGACTTGGTGGCTGCAGTTCGAGCCGGTGTAGCTGACGATGAGCTGCAGCTTCTCCCCAGCGTACTCCACAAACTGCCGCTTGAAAGCTCTCTCCTTCGCTTTGGTGGTCCAGGTGAGGCGCTCGTACACATAGAGCAGCCCATAAAGCCCAAAAGAGAGAGCAATCAGTCTCCAACCCACAGCCTTCCAGACCTAAATAAGCACAAGGAAAAACAAATTATACAATCATCATCTCGGACTGATGCTCATTCCCAACAATGGTGCACAGAGCACTGAAAAATCAGCTCACTATACTCAAACGGAAGATCAAAGGAGAAAATAGGTCACTATCTGTGAATAGCAAATATCTACAGGATTCAGCAGTGCAAGTGCTTTTTACATCAATGCTCCAACTTAAGTTATGAAAATGCCACCTAGAATGCACACATACCACACCACCAACCACGAGGATCCCCATAGAAGTTCGGGAAGTTAAAGAGGCCAGACCAGTCACCATGGACACCATGAGTTCTTCCTGGGTCATAGAGCCCTGAGGCAAAGGAGGCAGACTGGGGTTTGCTGGTGTTAAAGGGCGCTGAACCTAATCAGAAAAGCAGGGACAAAACAAAATCAAAGGAGAGAATAAGAGGAGCCAAACTGCTGCTCTTCCCACCAAAGAAACTTCAGCAGCCATTGAAATCATGAATATCTACCCCAACCACTCAACAAGGTATTCTACCTGGTCATTATAGCCCATCAAGGCTCGACGACCATTCTTTGGTCCCAAAAATCTGTTCACCAGCATTGTCCATCCAAGAGAAAAATGGAATTCTATGTCCTCCTGGAAGTCGGCACAAAGCTTGTCACAGTTCAGATCATAGCTGAGCATGAAGCACTGCCGGGGAATTAACACGTCTATCTGGCCCCGCACAGAGACCGGGAGGAGGGGTTTTAAACCATCTACACAGACACAAAACAAAAACATGCAGAAAACAGCTGCTGAGTTCACAAGAATTAACTGGTCTCGTATTCTGCAATCAGGGTGCTTATGGCTTGTTTCATCCTTCACAGTTAGTTTTCTTAGTATGTTAAATTTCATAAGCCAAGCATATTGCAAAGTAAGAGATACATCATCAATTATTATTCAATTCTTGGTTCTTCAGATCAACCCAGAAGGAAGTCTTTCCCTGGACCCTCCAAAATCCTTATAGGTAGCTGGTGAAGTTTACAAATTAGCAACACCCTGGAAAACAAAATCTGAAACCCAGTTCTACCAAGTCTTTAGGCAGCATAGTCCCATTAAATCCCATATTCAGACAGGCACCTAGTTACAAGTCATTTGTATTTCGTTAGGATTTGGTGTGAGAATTTCCCAAATTTCCAAAGCCACAGTTCCTCTCTGTCATATGTCAATATGTACTCTGACTGTACATATTCATTAGGAAATCACTGCACAAGTTCAGACATAGAACTAGTCCTCTGCACAACAGCATTACTCATCAAGGTGGGAACTAAGATGGTGCCAGCTGCATATCAGCCATTGGATTAATGAGAAACGCAGAACTACCTAGTTACGTTGCACTGCAATTCAAGGGAAGAGAAAGGGCAATATTGCCTGTGGAACTGACCTATCATTTCCTGCTGCATTGTCTGCAGCGAAGTTGTGATAGCACTGGAGCAACGATCTGACATGTTACGGCCCAGGCCTTCCTCGATGTGTTTATGCAGCTCCTGACAAACAAAGAAAGGGTTATTAAGATTAGAATAAACATGGCTAAGATGCAGGCTGAGGGTGTTAGAGCTTGCTAGTTAAAAAGACCTTTCCAGAACAGGAGCACACAATCTGCCCAGTGTTCTAACATTAATTTCATCCTCCTGCCCATTTTTCAGTGAAGGGGATGAAAAGGCAAATCAAAAAAGTCTCACATGGACTCTTTAGTTCAGAAAAAGTTATGTTCAATCTACATAATGTGATATATAATGTGTATCAATTTATTACTGAGATTATTAAAAAAATAAAGCTTTAGCTCATATCCTAGCTGAAGACTGTTAAACATCTCAATGAGCTGGCATAATTACTCAGAGCTAAAGAAGGTCTCTTAAATTGCTTAAGCAAACATCACTTACACTCTTGTACACTTTAAGAACTACTTGGGATGGATGGAAGTCTGCTTGGTATTCATCTACCAACACTGAGAGCCGTCTGATTTCTTCTGCCATTGCATTTGACACCTAGAGAAACAGCACAGGAGAGAAAATAGGGCTTCTGAAAGCATATTTTCTCTTCTCATCTGTAACTCCCACATTTGTAGTACTTAAAGCTTCGTCAGCACTGCACATTTTCCCCACCATGCTGGTAGCCGTTTCAGACAATCCAGTTTTCTGCAGACACTCCTCCTTACCTGCCTCTCCACCTCTTCTGTGATTTGCTTGATTTTCCGCTTGTAGTCTTGAGTAAGGAGTTCCAGCTGTTTGTCAATAAAACCTAGACGATCCTGACGTTCCTCTCGCATTTCCAGACAGTAAACTCTGGTGAAAAAAACCCCCTGTCCATCAAAATGCCAGATAAATGCATTTTTCATCTATAAATATATTTGAATTCCAGAAGTAAGACAGATTTTCCTGCACAGTAACAAAACATGTCAATATCTGCAACACATTACACAGTCATGGCACAGGTCAAAAATAAGGTCCTTTTCCCAATACCTCCATAATTCACTAGAAGCAAGACCACCAGTATATGTCCTTCCTGCTCCCAAACACGCTGTTTTCTGCTTTGCATTTCAAATGCTCATGTTCCCTTACATCTCTCCCAGAATATAAACTTCAGTTATGGAAGCACCAAGCATCAGCTCTCACCGCTGTTCCTGGGCAGCAACGTGCACAGAGTCCATGATGAGACGAACATCTTCTGCAATCTGCTTTGCTCTCACCGTATGCTGCTCAAATTTTGTTTTTACTGCTGACTGTGAAATACATTCCTGTATACAAAAGGCAGCCCAGATTAGCAGCAGGCAGGATCATATTAACACAACTTTTCCATCCTGTACGATCTATTTCCAAAATGTGTCCCCACATGTGCCAGTCTTTCAGGAGTAAAATCTAACCAAAAGGTCAGCACACAATGCTCACCTCAAACCTTCTCTCGAAGCTCTGAAATTCAAGCATTCTCACTTGAAATCCATCTGCCAACGCTCCACCTGAGAGAAGGAACACATAAAACAACCACTTAGGTTTTGAGAAAGCAATTAGATGTTGGACGTCAGGAAATGCTCCTGCTTTACACTAAAGCCAATGCAAAAGTGCTACTAAGTCACCCCTTCTGTTGTGACTGCCTTATTAATAATCCGGCCTACTTCAATTTTATACATTTTTTGAAATAAGATACTCTCTTTTCTTCTCTATAAGTCAGTGGAAAGTTTCTGCTAGCTTTTCTCACCTCCTTCTGGCATCCCTTGAGCTCTCTGAATCCTGGCATTCAGCACTTCTTTGGCAGACACAAAGAAAATTCGATCTCCTGCCTGGGCTCGATCCACCACACCCAGCTCATCCACCAGGAAGCTGGTACACCGCTCCATGTGCTGCCGGCGCACCTGAGGGATAACCATGATAAAACACACGTGCAGTTAAATCCACTTTATCCATCTCTTGAAGGTTAGACCAAACACCCAAATGCCCTCTGCTGGTCTAAGCTACCAAAAAGCATGAAAAAAAATTGCTATTTTATGGAATTTTCCAGAGGTTATCTAAAGTTATCTAACTTCCAAGGGCCCCTGTAAGACTCTTAATTTCCTGCTCAGAAATTTCAAGAGTCATATCCTGATCACTACTCTATGGTCCCTCTGGTCTCCACACTAAGGTGATAAAATCCAACCTGTAAAACAATCACACATAGCACTAATTGTATCCCCAATGACCAGAGTCAAAACAGACCCCATAATATCCATGCAAAGACAAGTAGTTTAAACACATCACAAACCTCTTCCATGTATTCTGGTTCAGAGGCAGATGCGTCCCAACGGTTATTTAAAATAAATATATTGGGTCGAGATAGACGTTCATTCACCTTGTGAAAGAACTGCTTCTCCTAAGGAAAATGAAACAAAACTTAATTAGAATAATATGTCAAATATTTTTAACCTTTAGCCAAATTCATTGAACAAGTGGACTTGCACATACTGTTTGCATCAATGTTGATTCAGAATTTGCCACCAGGACAAATACATCAGCATCGAGACAGAACTTGTCAATCCAGCTGTCCAGCTCTGTGGTTACATCAATGCCAGGGCTAGTAATAAAGAGAAATAAGATATTACTGTGCTGTGAATACAGCAAAAACAGAATTTTAAAAGTTAATAAGAGCTTTTCAGAGCATTAATTTCCCATGTCTGAGCTACACTGCCCTGAGGTGACAGAGTATGGGCTAAAAGGAAGTAATGACCAAGAAAATCGCACTGTTAATTACAGCAAGGGACTTTGGTCACTGTCTTAGATTAAAACAGGGTCAATTCCGTTGAAGTTTGTTAAACAGATATTTGAAAACATTTCTGTAATTAGTCTGTGATAAGCAGAAAGGAAAGAAAGCTATTTCTCACCTGTCCATCAGCACCAAGTCATCCTTTAAGAGAGAACATTTGGAATTGGGCCACATTACACTGACTAGGCTGCCAGCATTCAGATGTTCATCCTGATGAAGGGCATGAGCCAGCTGGTTTACTGTCTATGAAAAGATGGAAATAACATTTCCTGTATGCCAAGACCCAATAACACAATTATCCTCCCTTCAGGGCTGTTCACAGACAATTTGAGATAAAGCCCAAGTCCAAATTATTTTCTCTCTGGAAAGTTTTCCACATAAAAACTTCGTGAGTGTCCTAGTAAAAAGGCAACTGCTAGTGAGAGTTTACGAGAGATTTGTCCTGTAAGGAAAGGCTACTGAGGAATTATCAGGACGTCTGTGATTCTGTCAGTCATACAAAGCTCAAAACTTCCTGAGTCATTGTTCCCTGTTATGACTAACAAATACAACATATCATCTCCTTCATAAAATGAACAAGTCCCCATCCTGCAAGTTGCTTATCCTTTATGCTTAAGGAAATTGTACCTTAACACTCTTCTTTTCCTCTGAGCCTTCAGTCAGCAGGAAAGCCTCACGTCCATCTGTCCCTTCTACACGCAAGAAGCAATTAGTGGTGTGTCCAATTCCTGAAGGAAGAACTTTGTCCCACAGCATGGCATTTATCACAGTGCTCTTCCCATTGCTTGTCCTGCAGTCAGATTAAGGACAGTTTCAGGCTTCCAAGAGCCAGGTGTGCTCATTTCGATATTAAAAAAGCAAGTTCTCGAAAGCCAAGCTGTATCAGAGCCATTAACAATTTAGGTGCCAGAGGCAACCAGCAAAAACACTTTTCTATTTCCTTATTTTAAGAATTTTTCAAAATGAGGAATTACATGATACAATACTTGTTTCAATTTACAAGAGCACCTGTATCAGGGATATAGACATTACAAGCAAAAGCTAAAGCACTAGTGTTTCTATATATGTAATATTTTTTACTGGCTACAATACTCAAACGCTTTACCAAGTGGGGAGTGTAGGCAACACAAGCATGTGACTCACCTCCCAAAAAATGCAACTTTCATATGTCGTCTTGCCAACACTTCACTAATACCACTGACTTTCGACAAGTAGCCTTTGACTTCCAGTACCTGCTCTTCTGTGGTGACAGGATCAAGCTCTGCATTCTTGTGTGTTTCTAAAATCAAAATAGATGACATCTCTGAATGCCAGAAGCCATCTGGGTCAGTCCTGGGTGAAACCCCTCTCTGTGATGGTAACACACAGAACTGAACGTTTATCTGAGTCCCATAGCTCCCGTGAGTGATCCTGACATAGGCAATGATACCCTGAAGCAATTCTACAACAGCATTTACAACTGGCCTCTTTTGTGTATCTACTAACTATTCCCATTCTTGGGCCTGCCTTGAACTGGACGGCCAACACTGCAAGTCCAGCACCCTTAGAGATAAAATCCGTCTGTGCCTTAAGCTGTTAAAGCCAATTACTGGCGTATGTTACATGTCAGTAGCCATGACATGTGCAGGTAAGAATAATGAAAGGATTATAGGCAAAAAAACCTATTGGAGTTGTGTAATTAATTAAAAATCTCCCAAACATAAAGACCAAGCATAGCTCCCTACCTAGATCAGTTTCTTAACATGCATGATCTTCTCATCTTCAAAATACGAACCTGAACTCCACCCAAATTCAACAAAATAATTTTCAGTTTTTCTTACAAATACGAATGCATAAACAGACATGCATGTATAAATAAACACAGTGTCATTTAACAGATTGAGGGGGTTTGGTGTGTGGTTTTGGGGCAATCGTACATGGGCAGAGCACGGTTACACACTCGTAGTTCAAGAACTCAGCTTACCTTCCAGGAACAAGGCGCTCTCGTTGATGTACGCGGCCAACTGTTCAAAGATACCATTGATTTTCTTCTTTGCAGTGACAAAATGTTTAAGTGGAGAAGCATTTACCTCAGCCATGTGTCTTTTATCCTTCTTCACTGCAACTATTGAGTTGGAACGAGTAAACAACAGGGACATTGCGCTACAGGAAAAATCCAGTAAAGACCAGTGTCACCAAGGGTCAACAGCTATCCAAGGGAGTGTAGTGACAGGACAAGGGGGAATGGCTTTCCACTTACAGAGGGCAGCGTTAGATGGGATATTGGGAAGAAATTCTTCCCTGTGAGGGTGGGGAGGCCCTGGCATAAGTTTTGCAGAGAAGCTGTGGCTGCCCCTGGATCCCTGGAAGTGCTCAAGGCCAGGATGGACAGGACTTGATCCACCCGGTCTGGCAGAAGGTGCCCCAGCATAGTAAGGGGTGAAACTGGATAATCTTTAAAGTCCCTTCCAACCCAAACCATTCTGTAATTCTGTGATCCAACCGAGCATCTTTACAAGAATTAGATAAATAGGCATTTTAAGAACTATCTTCTTTCTCTTGCAAAAAAACTGTTCCACTTTATACAACTCAACGTCTAAGGAAAAAAACCCAAAACTCTTTCTTTCTCCCTTCCAATAAGCAGGCTCGCAATGAACACTCCTCCATCCTCCGCTTACTTTCAGGATGAGTTAACGTTTTCACAAGTCAGGCATGGCCAGCTTGAGGCCCTCTCGATCACAAACGGCAGCAGTTTTCCCAGCCTTCTCCCTCGCCTCGGCCGCACTCCGGCCCGCAGATCCTTCAGAGACGCCGAGTCCAGTCAGTCTCCGCCCCTGTGGCAGAGTGACCGTGGATGAGGGACACAGGCTACGGAGCTCCGTCATGGGCTCTGCTCCCCCGCCATCCCGGTGCCCGGAGAATGCCCCCGGCTCTGTTCCCCCGCCATCCCAGTGTGCCCCAGGGATGTTCTGGGCTCTAGTCCCCCGCCATACCGGTGCCCGGAGAATGCGTTGGGTTGACGCTCCGGCTGGACGCCGCCGCCTCCCCCTCAGCCCTCAGCGGCAGGAGAAAAGGGAGGGAAGCGCCCGCCTGGTGCCCGCCTGGCACCCCCTCAGGACCCTGCCCTAGAGGGTCCAACACTCACTCGTCCCTGGCCTTGTCCCTGTCCCTATCCCTGCTGCTCCGGAGGCGACCCTCAGAGAGACTCGCCCGGTCCGGAGCAGCTGCCAGGTCTCCTCGGCCCGGCTCGGCCCGGCCCGGGGCTCACCTTCACCGGCGCTCCCCCACGGCCGCCATGTCACCCCTCGGCGCCGTCGCCCGGCAGGCGCGTAAGGTGCGCGTCATCGCCGCGCGCGGTGCGCGGGGCACGTTGGGAGCTGTAGTTCCGGGGCCTCATGGCGGGTGGTGGCGGCGGCGGCGGCCCGGGCCCACCTCAGGAACAGAACCCACGGACCACGTCACGGGAAAGGGTTTAATGCGAGTTCCCCACGCTCAAACCGTACAACTCGTTAACGCCCACCACCGAACCGGCCCGAGGAAACACACGACAAAATAACAAACCCAAAAAAAACCAACAAAAAAAAAAACAAACCCCAAAACCAAACAAACCCTACTGCTGAATAAATACATAATACACATTTTGGACGTCTCGATGACTGGCTTATCAATCCCTTCTTTTGGTAACAGACAGTTCTGGATTTCATGTAACAGGATTTAGTACACTTTTACTTCTCAAATGATTGCCCCTGCCTGGATTTTTCCCTCCTGGGCACGGACAGGTGAGTGTGTGGCCTTGAAATAGACCTTAAAAACTCAAGAAAAGCAGTGGGGAAACTTGTATGTCCCCTTCCTCAGGCACATTCCAATTCTGTACAGCTCCTGCCAGAACTTACATGTCCACAGCTATTCTGCCCCCATCAGCGCGACCCACCCCAGAAGAAGGGGCTCTACCCTGACAATCAGGCAGCAGAAGCTGGAGACAGACAACTAAAAGGCAGATAATTTTTCTTGTTCCTAAGGACAATCACTTCATGAATTTACTGCTTGTGAAACACGCTAGTTTTCAATACAAGCATAATGGTGTCTGATAAGCAGAGCAGGTATCTCACAGGCACAGGCAGAAAAAGTTCCTGCCCCTTCTCTCCCTAACCACCAGTCTAGTCTAGACATATTTTTACACCTACTGGTTCACCACAACCTCTCAGCACTTCCCAGTCACTCATTTCTATTAGCCTTGACCCCACTGGAGAAGTTTCTGCAATGGAGTGTTTTGGTTTTCAATCTCAAATAATAGAAACACTGAATAATTATTTCCTCTAAGAACCAGAGAACAGCTCTTTCCATCTAATGTGAATGAGCCATCAAAGAAAATTATTAAAACAATCTCTGACAATTGGAATGAAGCCACCAAAGACCACTGGGACCTCTGTGTTGTTATCCAGAGATTGTTCAGAGTTTTTGACTATCATAACATGGTACAGGACAGAGACAATTCCTCAGTGAAGCCCTCCTGATTGACGTAGTTGTTCCCAGCCTTCCCTTTCTTAGATTTAATCTACATATTGACATGGCCTGAATTTTTGTGGGTATGTCTGCTGCTCTTAGCTGGAGAAACAGAAGATTGAGGGGTCTTTTATCTCTTCAGTCTAATCCTAGAGGTAAAGCATCATCAGAGAACCTTCCTTTAACTAGCCAGAAGCACCTATGTTGCCACTGCTTCTGCTCTGAGCTTTGTGATTTGCTTGAAAGGACTGCAAAGAGGTAAGGAATCAGATAATCTTCAGGCTCTTACTGCTCAGTTTCATTTGGTGTGACACTTATGACTCCTGGAGTCAGCTCCCTGATTGGTTTATATTTTGAATAGCGTCCAGGAATTATTGTCTAACATCCAGTCCCATATATGCTATGGATGAAAACAGCCTTCCAGCTTGTAACTTGCCTCCAAAAAGCTGGATTTCCAGTCCGAAAAAGCATTTTTTAAAGCAAATCAATCACTGATGAAAGTTCAAGTAAATGGCACTTTCAAGAAACCGTGGATGAGGAGCAGAATCAAAAATGAAGGCACAAAATCTCCTTTGGTCTTCTACAGCAATATTCCTAGGTATTACCTGCAGTAGCAGAGAGGGAGATCTTCCAGTAGTGGAGTCTTAGAATATCATTAAAAATCATATTAAAAATCATATAAAAATCAAATCCAAATAGCTTTGAACAATGCCTTAGAAACTGTCAGCAGCATTCCCTGTTTCAAAGTCAGCAGTGAGCAGGGCCAGGGAAAGGTCCTTCCTGGGAAGCGTGACTCTAGGGGTCAAGAAAGGACACTGCGATGTAGCGGGTTCCTTTGGTGGTTGGAAGACCTTCATGGTAGTGGGTCAGGCGTCCTGGATGCATGAGGGTCCACCCTTTCCGTGGAGCTCGAATGGAGCAGTTGTAGCGCAGGAACCGGCAGCCCCCTCCCTGGTGGGAACACAAGAGACACATCAGCTTGGAACAAGGGCCTCAGGGAAGGGCTCCCTGTGCCTTCTGACAGCACTTCTGAAAGTGCCACAAGCTGCTTGGGGAATCTCCTGTGTTCTGATGCATTCAAAAATCTCTTTCTGAGCCTAAGTCAGTCATTAATTGTAATCCTTAGTGCAGAGAACTAAGGATCAGGGAAGGGTTTTCAGCTGCTCCAGGCGCTGTGCTGCACTCCTGACCCCCTGGCAGACACTCACCTCATAGTCGATGCCAACTCTGTTCAAGGCAATGTTGATGGTGAAGGTGGACGCATCGTGGTGGGGCATTAGGGATGGCTGCTCATCAGGCTTGTAGCGAACCACAAAGGCCAATTCAAACTGGGTCTGAGAGAGAAGAAAAAAGTGCACTCTGTTAGAGGGCTACAGTGGTCTGTGGCTTCTGAGCTGCAGAGCAGGGTGTAACACTGAAACTGTATCCCACTGCTAAAGGAGAAAGGCAACAATCAGACAAAAGAATTGAGAAATTGCATATTTCCTAATGCACATACTTATGGCACACTGCAGGGTCAGTTCCTCTGTACTGGAAAATAGTGTGTGTATTGCTGGAGGATTCTGGCAGTTTTGTCACAAAGCTGCAGCTGGAGGAGGTGCTGAGCAGACCATGAGTTTTGATGTTAAGGTGGACATACCTTGGTGTAGTATCCTGGGTACAGTTTCTCTGTAATGGGTGCAATATAGTCCAGAAGAAACTTATACCATTCTCTTTCAAAGCCAATTTGGTTCATGTGTATGTCAATAGTTGGGACGTTCTCATATCCTCCTTGTATTCTGCTGTCCTGAAAGTGAATCAACAGAAATACCTACAAGGATGGGAACCTTGGAGTTCAGGAATGAAAAGTACTTATTCCTAGTAACTACAAATAAATATTATGTTCGTTTATCAGAATTTCCAGGATGGAAAGCTCATTTCAGACCATAATTAAACCCTAAGGGAAACAATATTACCACCAGATAGACTGAACACTGGAACTTCAGAGGACACTAAAGAGGATTCAGGGAAAAATCAGAGTTAATCAGGAGCAAAATTAAAGTATTGTCTCTACTTTTCTGGTTTAATTCAAGATCTAATGCCTTCCCACAGGAAGCACTGCTACCACCTGATATGCACAGAAAATGTTGTGGCCCAGAACTCAAAAGAGCTCCTGCTTTTACTTACCGTGTTGTCACCTGTGGACCACTGGCCATAATGTTCCATTTCTTCCACCAGCTCATCACAGGCAGTGTCAGTGAATATGGGGAACCAGTAAACATCTGGGCAGGGCTGCAGACAGGTGAGAACAGCAGAAACAAGGAAAAGTGCTTGAGGCTAAAGAAGTAAGGCTAAACTAAGTATAGATTGAGTAAGTGGAAAGAAACTAAAATATTGAGGATAGAAATTTGTCTTCTGATTTATGTGCCCCACTTCCACTTAAGAGAGCTGGAGATGTACTTCTAGTAGAATGATTTGGCTCAAAAAGTACTTTCAAGGTCATATTTCCTGTGCTTAACTGCTTATACCTGAGAATTACAATAATGATGATAAAGAATTGTCCTGATGCTCATCTCCCATTCTGATGGATAAGAGTGATGTTTTCTTACCATTTCAACCAATTTCCCTTTCAGAGCTGCTGTGTAGTTTTCATGGATGTACTTTTCTCTCCAGTCCTGCAATTAGAAAATAAGCAAACCAGTAATTTCTGTGGAGCCCCTGTTTAAAGAGGTAATAAAAGGCCAAGCACTCATGCAAGCAGTGTTTCACAGGCTTTGAAGATCCATATGTTATGAATCCCAAAAACATGCTCTCTTTAAATTCTGTGCCTGTGCTCCTTCTCCCACCTGAGAGACACCATTATTACAAAGCCTGCATTTCCCATAGTGGTGAAGCTAATACCAGATCTTTCCACATTGCTGTGCCTGCTGAGTGTGCAGGATATCTCACCTCAGGATTGCTGAATATTTGCCAGAGGTCATTGTGGAGGTGACTCGTCTGGTAATTCTCCAGGGCCAGTATGTGTCCGAACTGATGCCGGTTTGTCAGGTACATAAAGACTCCCTGCAGGACAGAGAGAAATAATAATGGCCTCATATTTCTGAAAGCCACCATGAAACCAAGCACTGGACAGTTCTCCAAGCTGCTCATTTACTCATGCGTTCTCCTGTGGGCTTTCAGTTTTATTTCCACCCTGGATATGAGAAACTTTGAAAGGTTACAGGCAGAGACAGTAATTCTGTGCCCTGTCAGCCAGGGCTGGAAACAGAGGAGAGCACCAGCTGTGAGATTAGGGTCTTCCTTCTAACCCTGTCAATCCCATTTAGAGCAGTCCTGAAAAGGCCCAAGAACAAAAATGTTAACCACATTTAGTGGTCCATGGCTACACAGCTTTCACAGCAAGACAGAAATCCCATGCTGTTCCAAAATCTGCACTGTACCAGTTCACCCTATCCCTGCCCTGGCAGAGCTGAATGCCTTGAAATGACTTAATCCTGCACCCTTCACCCTGGCATGCAGCTCTCCCTTGCCAGCCTCTCTCCTCGACTGACCTGATTCCGAACGTTGTGGCAGAAAGCCATGTCAGCATCCAGCTTGCCACTGTGGAACAGATCTCCCTGGTCAAGCTCCGAGCGCAGAGCCTTGGCTTTAACCATGTAAACACTGCTGATGTAGGGAACATTCCAAAGCCCACTGAAACACAACGGAAGAAAAGTGAGACTTGCAATAGCACTAAGACAGATACTGCTGGACTGGACAGGATGACAGGCAGCACTGCAGTATCAGCCAGGCTTGTCTAAACGAGCCAACTCAGAACAGCAGGGAGAAACCACGCCAATAGAGATTGGCATTCCAGAAAAAAATCATTTATATTGCCCACAGCTTTTAAGCTGCACAAATGCTAGTCCACTGTGAAAGCAATTAATTGCTACTGTGTGTTTTTGCTAGGGACATAATTAATGGCTTGAATCTCTCCCCAGAGAGATCAACATATTTTTTCCAGTGATTTAAAGAAAGTGAACCAGCCAAAAGTGCATAAGCTGATTTCCAGCATTTATTGCACATACAATAGCCTATAAAAAAGAGGGTCCCTCAAGAATATGAATGAATCAACAATTCTATTTTGTGACTCTTCCATTCAAGGATCACCTGGTATTTTCTGAAGATTTATCTGACAGAGATTAAACACCACTTTACAGGATTTTAAGGATCACACTAACTGTAAACCCCAGGTGGGAAATCATAACTTGAGTAAGATGAGATGATTTCAGCAGTCAGCACTCTCAAACCCTTACTCTGATCATAACAAACTCTGCTCTTAGTATGTTATTGTCTCTGCTCAGGGGAGAACGTAAAGCAGCTTCCAAATGGGAGCAGAGACTTCTTTGTCCTTTCCTATATGCAAAGACATTTGCGCTCTCTGGTTCTTTCACATTAATTTGATGATAATGTGCTGCAGCAAGCTTTTTATTTGAGGGGTTATATCAGTGAAAAGCTCTCTTTGCATACTCACACTCTCCGCCTTTGAACAATATCCACATAATCTTCCGAGCGCGCGTAGTATCCATCAGGGCTCAGCGCTCCCCAGAAATTGGACCACAGCTTCTCGTGACGGCTTACCAGGGGGGCAATCACCAGCCTGGAAGCATGAAAGAAAAAGGAATTGCAGGACAGGTGTTACCACAGGAAGAAAAGGAAAATATTTACAAACCACAGTACTGTAACAGCTATGTCCTCCCTCATTTACAGAGTTGCTGTTTTGTTAACTATGTTGGAATGAAATGCCACATAAGGAAAGGTAAATATGGTCCCAATCTCCTCTCTAACTGTATCCTGCACCAGGTCTGTCAGAAGCCAATTTGTTCTAGTGACTCTATAAAAACAAAGCTAAGGATGATTTACATCCCCTGCCTAAAATCCAGGTATTACAACTACAGTAAAAAAAAAAAAACAAAACCACATAAGAGGTTTTTGGCTAAGATCCCATCTCTGGCACAGCTCTCCTGGTTCCCTACACATGTCAGGGATGTGCACTGAATTCCTCATGTGAGATGACCAGTAAGCATTGCTCAGACCGAAGAACTCACTTGTTCTGTTCAATCAGGATCCTCAGAGTCTCTGCGTTCTTCAGAACTACCTCAGCATCCAGGCTGAAGTAATAGTCACAGTCAGGATCCTTCCTGCACAAATCCCTACAGCCAAAGAAAAGAAAAGTCACATCCTAAACCAGAGGAAGACAAAGGACAGAGCACCAAGAATTCCTTCGCCTTGTAGTCTAAAGGTCTTCTGGGTGCTCAGGGAAGTTTGGTTTAATGTAACAACTCAGAGGGCCAGCATAGTATAAGCACATCAGATTCAGTATCCAATAGCAGATACTAAGAGATGGCCAAAATCACATTAAGCAAACTGTTTCCTCAGCTCAAACTGAAGAGGTTCCCATTTACAACTGGCCCAAATCCACACCTGAGCCCAACCCTCCTGATCACAGACAGGAAGATACTCTCCCACTAATTCTTAGTTTTGCTACAACACTCCTTCTCTTCAGAGATATAGGTGCATATCCTTTGTGCTCTGTGGCTGGGTATATAGATGAGGGCAGGAGATACAGGGTTATCCTTCTTGTTCTTGTCAGAACAAAGGACCAGTGAGAACTTAGTTCCTGAAACTGGACAAAGTGAGCTGGTATGGAAGCTGATTTTTTCCCAATATATAAAGGCATCAGAGTTAATGCTAGAAAAACTGAAAGGGTGACTGAAAAAAGAAGATCAATCACTTGACAGGGATGATCCTCAAAAAATATGATCCTCAAAAGATGTCTTAGTTTGGACACAGGCTGTCTCTGCTGGCTATCACGTATGGCCTCTTCACTTACATGCCCAAGTTACGTGCCTCAGCATTCTCCAACTCATCATCTGGTCCAATCACTTTGATAGTGAGATATTCTTTGCCATGCTCTTCTACAAAAGAGTCCACCTCCATCAAGTGATGTTCCTCCTATTCCAAAAGTAAGGAAAAACAGGTAAGATGGGCTCATCCAGGCCACTCAGCCTCCTGTTCTTGAAAATTAGTAGATGGGCAACAGCTCTTAAGCCCACTGCCACACGTTTACAGCTGGATAGGTGTCACTGCAGATAAGTATGCAATCTTATGGGTGCCATTGCAGATCAGTACTGTGACTACACAGCCTGGAAGTCTAGCCCAAGGCTGCAAAGGTGACTAGAGTAGAGGACAAGGTGTACATTTTCCCCACATTTGCCAAGACCATCACAAGCCAACTTCACTTACATGGTTGTGAATGAAGAGCTGGATTCGTTGCTTTGGGTAATAAAGGCTACGAAGCCGCAAGAAAAACTGGGAGAGGAAGGGGGTGGGCTGCTCGATGAAAATACCAATCAGAATCATTGGCAATGCCTCGTCCTACATTCAGGGACAAGAGAAGAGAAGTGGTGAGTCATGTTTCACATCAGACACATAAGATCCCGTTATAATTGTAAGACTTGTTTTGAGAGCTTTGAATAGGCACATCAGCCTTACCTTAAACCCCGTGAGGCTTCGCAGACCTTCGTCACACACCGTGCAGCCAGTCTCAAATGTCCATATTTGAGGAATGTAGTTTCCCAGGTAGTTCAGCTGCAGCTGCAAAAGGCAATTTGCCACATTATGCATTACAGGGCAAGGGAGTTTCTTTGTGGGATCACATTTCAACTTCATTTACCTTCTCCGTGAACTAAAGAATCTGAAAAGCATGACAGCCTGAGGGTCCAACTACACGTGGGTCTTTGAACCAGATCCATCTTGCTGCTATGGGCCTGGACTGCTTATTGTTTCTCAAATGTATATGCACACAGGGAAAGTCAGTATATGTGGAGGCAATAACCTGATCCATTGAGCCTAAAGGGTCACTTTGCAAAAAACACAGACCAAATCTTTCTCTCAGGACAGTCCACTTACCTTGGTGGGTCCATTTCCATGGATCACCACAGGCAGAGTGTCATATAACAAGTTTCTTGCTCTCACTCGTGAGTTTTCAAACTTCAGAACTATCTCATCTGAAAATGACATTGTCATCATGTTACGGCTTTTATTGATAATTAGAAGCACAACACCTCATTTATAATGAAAAACTGCTGAAAGATGAAAGTGTGGACAATGGATAACCATGCACAAGTAGTTCAAGGACTACAGACCAAATCTTTAAAGGAGAAAAGACTATTCAGAATGATCCTGTGAAGTAACAGGAGGATGTCTGGGAAGCTGGACAATGACTGGGAATTGGCAGAAGCCATACTGAAAGATTCTTCCAAAACTGGCATTGACAAACGGTGCAGTGAGGAACAGCTACTGATGACAGGGACAGCTATTGATGGGAGGACTCAGACCCTTCTCACCTAAGTGTTCTATGCACCTGATGTCTCTCTTTGTCACCCCTCATAAAAGTCCATCCTCCTGGCAGAGATCATCCAAGATGTTGCCTCAACACAACCATACAAAATCCTTTGGAAAAAAGACTAGCACAGATACAAGCTGCAGTCTATCATTGATATAATAAGAACAGGAGCCAAAAACTACACTGCCATTATCACTTTTTACCTGACCAGAATAAAGATGGAATGGTGCAAGACTGAAAACATTTGGCAGTATTGTGAGAAGAGTAAGTGAATCCCTCTTGCCAGGACTAGCAAAATCAATCAGCAGGTCAGGTCAGAAGCCTGATACAATCAGTGAGTGTTCACAGTCATATGTGGCCACTTCTCACCTCCCATGGCATGGTTCCAGCATGGTCCTGAAGCGGAAAGACAGGCAAGCCCTAGGCAGGCCTGTGTGTTATTACTTGCATTGGAAGTCCCTCCCAGTTTCAATCCCCAAGGCTAATGCAATCCGACATGCCTGGAGATCAAAGTGCCAAGGAGGTGTAAGATGAAAAACCTGACCTGCATTCCCTGAAGTGGAGAAGGAATCGCAATGAGAACCTATTTGGTCACAGTGGATTGCAAACAAATCCCAGAACTCTGGCAGAGACTTTTACTAAAGCTTATTCTATGGGGACAAACATTTCTGAAATACAATCCCTTCAGCTGTAACTTTATTTCTGGTGTCAACATGCAAGTTGCATTCCAAGGAGAAATGAGCTTCCTTCTTCCATCTCACCTAATGCTCCATTTAGGTTTTGGAAGATCCGGCTTCTTTGGTCTAGACTGATGTTGATACTTTCCTTTAAAAGAATTAGATAACTAACATTAATTAGAACACAAGCGGCATCCATTCTTTACATGCAACAGACCCTATGCTCAGTGAAGATATATCCCATTCCTACAGTCATTTGCAAACTCTCCAAACTCTGAAGCCTAAAATATTCCCAGATAATCATCATTTTCATTCAAATCTAGGACAATTCACCATTTTCTAGGACAAGTTAAAAATATTCTATTAGGCAAAATTATGCAAACCCCCCTCTCCCCCTTTTAAAGCTGCTGTGGGTGTGTCAATAAATCTGCATCATATGAATGAAGCAGACTTACACATAGTCATGTAAACCCCACAATACATATTATACACAGGAATGCCAGATAACAAAACCATCTGCTGTGAAAAGTTTCTTGCCTTCTATCCACAGGGCAAGTGTGACCCCAAGCATTGCCCCAGGTACCGGTGTCAAACCAGAGGACAGTAAGGTGCAATATCAGCTTGTGCAATCTTTGTTTATATCCCCTGCTGCAAGTCACACTCTGACCGAGTTGGACTAAAATGCAACTCTGACTTAACAGAATTCTGTGTCCCTGCAGGTGTCTATTAGGACTGATTGCTGGAAAGGACAGCAGGGTGCCAACATCCGCTGCCTGAGTGCCAAGTCAGGAGAATTACTCAGTCCTTGTGTGGCACAGGGCCAGAACTGCAGATAAGAACATTAAAGGGACTGTTCATGTTAAAGTATCACAGGCCATACTCAGACTTGGGGAACTAAGAAAGTCCATCTGTTCTAAATTTTCTATCAGCCTTGCTGGTAAAAAATTGCAAGTCTCTCTCTAATTAGTCTGATAGCAGTTCCCTATTTTGAATGTCTTCTCTTGATTTGTAATTTGGTATTACAGTTTGAGTTCTCAGTTCCCATGCATTTGATCTGTCCCCAGGGACAGACTGGCCTCTGCAAGGCACAACTGGGCAGGGACAGCAGAACCAGAATGACCTGTGGGCTGGATGGTCTGGCCAGTGCACCACACAGTGCTGGAATGGCAGTGCTGCTTCCAGGGTCCATTCCAGGCTTCTGGAGGATGTTACATGGTATTTTCCTAAAATGTACTTCAGTGCTAGGTAGGATATCTCTAAGTCAGCACTGCACTCTGCAGTTTCAAATCCCCTGGGAGGAGGCTGGTTAGTTCTGCCACACTCAATGGTTTTAAACACCAGCACCTACAGATACTGGTATGAGCCCCCAGTAAGATTTGTTTTCAGACATCTCTCTTCCCATTCACAGTTTACACTTAAATATAAAAACTGCTAATAACAGAAAATGGGGGTACTGGCTAGAATGCAAATTTACAGAAACCCAGAATCTAGATACACCTACTCTTTTTTCTGGATCCAAGAAGATACTTGTATAGAAGAGTTGGTCACTGTCATCGTCCTGTCCTTTCCACTCCTCCACAAGCTTCCACAGGTTTGGAGCATAACCTATGAAGCCTGTGGGAATAAATATGAGGAGGTGTTTCAACCCAGATGACCAAAAAATGGAAGTATTCCTGTATACATGTACTTCCACTTCTCTCACATGAAATCTCACTACCTCGTGTTGCTGCAGAGACTCATCAACTTTCAGTTTGCTTCACCATTTCTCCCACGGGTCAAATAGGAGGAGAAAGCTGATAGATGCTCTCAGCTGAAAGCAAGCTCTGTGTCTCACCTCCAGAACCCAGGAAGCGCTTTCCATCTCGCACCTGAGGATACTTGGCTTCCAGCTTTCTGTCAGGATAGATGTAATTCTCTGCTGAGAAAACCACCTTACTCTTGGCTTGTTTGAACTTCTTCAGCAGTTCTGTGGGGCCCGAAGCAAAAAGCACATCATAGCTAGAGAATGACAGACAAAAAAGGACAAAAGGAATGGAGTCAGAAAAACATGTCAGTAAGAAAAGTTTCTAGAAACAGCTAATTCTTTGGGAATCCCTTTCTTTTAGTTCTGTTTAACAGTATTATATTTTTTGTAATGCAACTAATTAAAGTGTAGTCTTATTTGTATGCTGGGCATATGACAAGACACTGAGACTCCAAACCATCTTTTTCTCTCTTCACTTCTCTGGCAGACTAATTCTTGGCTCTCAAGATGTGCTGGAGCCTGCTTCACTCTTATAAAACAAATAACTCTCGTAAGAAAGGCCTGCCTAGTTCCACAGGAATTGTCTGCTCATTCTCTGCAGATGGAGGCAGCCAAATTCCACCGTGGCAGGATCAGGTACAACACTATCAACTTCATGCAGAATTGGCATCAGCCTGGTTCTGATCAGACCTTCCCAGCTGCCACAGATGCAGCTCTGAGTGATTCCCAGAAAACTACAGAGAACTCAGGGGAAGAAAACAGAGATCTGGAAGTACTTTTCAAAAGCAATCGATTTCACAGTTCATTTCTTCTCAGTGAGAACCTGTCTAAACAGCCATAAGATTCAGTTCATGGCAAATTCTTTGCAAACATTACCTTTCTACAAAAAGGATGATCAAGTCCTCCTTATCCACATACTGCCTCAGAGCTGACTTCAGGAGACGGACCTTCTGCCCACCTCCAGCTGGCTGCTGGTTGTCTCCACCCTGCCACTCCTCATCCAGCCCCAGCACCTACACAGCAACAGGCACAGGGTCACCTCTACAGAACACTTTCCCAGCAAGGCTCACAGGAAAGAACCAGAACCCACAAACTTACTGGTCCTGATAATTCCCAGAGCAAATCACAGCAAAAATAACAGCCCCAGGACAAATGGACCAGGCAGCCTTTGATCCAGTTTCTTGCGTGGACAGTCAGTGTAACACATAGCACAGTGACAAAGCACTCCTAGTCACAGGGACAGGAGCACACTCTGTACTGTGTGTCTTGGCAGTGCAGTGGAAAAGTGCCATGAGGCTCCCTTGAGCGGGAGTTATGGATCTCACCCCAAGCCAATACTCAGGATACTGCAGAAATGACCCAGTCATGGTACTTTTCAGCTGGCTGAGGAGGTACATGTCCACTCTTGAGCTTTTATTTAATCATCGTGGCGCCAAGTATTATCCATTCCACAATTTGAAATTCCATTTGACCAACCACTACAGAAGCTGCCAGACATCACCTGGACTTTGTAGTTGAAGAATTGGGCTGATCTTCTGAAGCGTTGGAATCCTTCAGTCTGCTTGGTAGCAACAGTCAGAACCAGAAGGTTTTCTGCCCACAAGAGAAAGCACAACAGATACTCAGCTTGGGTTGTTTCCACAACCTGCTGTTCCACGCCTAGCTTGATTGTGGGTATAAAACGAGAGATTATGTAAAGATACAATTTCATTGCCTGAGTTCTGAGATGAAAAAACAAAATAAAATGTATTAAGTAGGTTTTATGCCCTGCTAGTGAAAGCTACAATTATCTTCTCTCACACAGAGTACAAAGGAAATTAAACTTGAAGATAATAAATAGAACTACTACAAAATGCCCATTTGGAAGTCATCCATTTAATGCAGTTTTGACTTTCTGTTTCCCACAGAGTTACTTTTTTGTCACTCAGCATTGACTGGATATAGGGAAAGCCAAAATTAGACTAAATGTTATTATTCCCCCTCCATGATTGCTTCAATTTTCTACTGCATTCCGGAGGCATTTTCAGTTTTTCATACATATTCAATTAATTGTGCTATAATTTTCATTTACATTCTCCTCTCAAACTTGCTTCTCATTTCCAGTCCCTTAAAAATGATAAAACTAAATCCTGAAGCTCTCTTTCAGAAGTTTCTCTGTGGTACTGTGGAATATGATTTTTATGTGGAAGTTCTGGTTTCCTCATTGCAATGATGAAATGTTATACTTCACCTTAACAATTTTGCTGAAGTAGGAGCTTGTATAGGCTCTGGCATCAGTGCTTAAATGCAAATCCTGGCCATCCGATTTAAACATCAGAAAATACCAAGAAAAATTGAAAGCATATTTTCTTGGCCTCAGCAGGCATTTTTTGGAACAATTTTTTTTTCAATGGATGTACCAGATGTATCTCCCTCATGTACCCAAACTGATATTCTATCTGGTCTTAAAGAGGAAGGATCTGGAAGCTGAAGTTTTAGATGGACCTGACAAAGGCAGCAAAAGTAAAAAATGAGTGTAAGACTCCACGTTAGGAAGAAAGAAGATATTCCCAAAAAAATTCCCCAAATCCTTTACCTGCATCAGAATAAAAAAGAGAGGAGAGATTGAGAACTATCACTAGATCAAGTCTAATTGTACTTATTAGACATGTGCACAAAGTGATAAATAAAAGAATATGAATCCTCTGTAGGTGCAGTTTTTAAGGGCAGATTTTTAGACATATGAAGTGCATTCCTAATCTAGCTCCTCCAGCACACTCCAGTGCCCTGTGTCCAGCCCAGTCAGAGGGACCAAACAAATGAGTAAAATATGTATGTCCTCGGGGAATATGTTAAAGCCATTAAAGTTTCTAACCATATGATGGCACAGAGAAAGCCACGGCAGCTTTATGAGAGCTCTGAGCTCATGGATTCTGAGAAGGTGAGGATCATACTGCCAAGGAAGAGGGGGACAAACGTGGGTTTGCCAGAGAGGAATGTAAAGACAACTCTCAAATTCTAGTACGTGAGGGGAGAAAGCATATGGTAATGATAAGAGAAGGAAAGAAGAAAAAAAAGAAAGGATCCTGACTGCTGTACAATTATTTAAGCCCAAAATCTCAGGCATCTTACATTAAATGAATCACTAATTCATTTTCATGCTGCCACCCCAAGAAAGCCACACACTGTTTATGACTTGACTGCCAAAAGTTTGCTGGACAGGACGAGCGCTAAAGGCTCACACAGAACAGGAAGCGGTGTCCTATTTCTAAGACAGAAAAGTTCTCCCGATACAGTTTGTGAACTCGTGAAAAATCAGGAGCATGAAAAATCAGGAGCATGAAAAATCAGCACAAAGAGCACTCTCGTCCCCAGAAGAATTCCAGCTTACAGATTCCCTGTGGGGTAGGATGCTGAGAGACCGTAAACTCAGTTTCTGTTCTAAGAACTCTCTGCAGCAGCGAGAGCATTCCATCCCAAAGGACATTCCTTCAGCCCAGCACTGGAAGTTTGTGCTGAGCTATGCCGCCTCCACTCCTTCTGCTTTAACCCTTTCTTCTCTTTCCCAAAGATTTTGCTGAACACTGATGCAGCTGATAGGTACTTCCAAGGACAGAGCTGTAAACTCCCTTACTTTCAGTATCACATGCAAACTTTTCAAAACATCCTAAACATATTGATGCTTCCCTGTTTCCCACATCACAGTCAATTTCCATATGCAGAAATGCAGCCTGCCTGCTAAGCTGGGCCTTCTGGGCCCAAAGGCTCCCTGGGCCACACTGACAATTAGGAATTCTATAAATACATTTAATAATGGCATGGCTGCAAAATACAAACACAGGGTGGTTAACAAAGCAAGCACTGGACTCAGAATCAGGGGAGCTGGACTGTATTGCTGGTTCTGCTATGTAACAAGGAGCCAATCCTGTTATCACAGTTTTTCCATCTGTAGAATGATAAAAGAAGGCATTTACAACTTTTGTGAAGGTTTTAGAGCTCTATAGATGAAAAGGATTGTGTAAGAACAAAGCACTGGAAAAGGAAGCCTGATGACAATGAAATGACTCAGTAAACTTCTGAGTTTTTTTAAAGAATAAAAATCAGAGACCAGATGAGTTCAGTAACAAAAAAAATTAAAGTTATTTACTTCTGCCCTAAGTCTACAGGGAAAGCACAGCTGCAGCTGCATTTTAGGACAAGGAATTAATTTATCCCTAGACTGTGATTTGAGAAATCTTACTGTGTTGCTTCCTGTTAAGATAGTGTCTAAGAAAATACCATTAATATGGGAACCAAATTAAAAAAAAAAAAAAAAGGTGCACAATTTAACAGTGGATAATATAATCTCTGTATTACATTTACAGAAGAATTCTTAAAAATCAACTATAAATTTTGCAGAGATCTAAAAGAACATCCAAGAGAGAAGACAGGTATCATTACTCTCACATTACCCTGGGGAAGCTGAGACATAACAATCATGAGGCTTTTTTTTTTTTAGCCATGCCCAAAGCAATGGGTTCAGAAAACAGTTAATTCCAAATCCCTCTTTCTAACCAATTTACCTCATTCTTTTTCCCAGCCCTCAGTTTTGTATCTCTAGAGCACTCTAAAACCTTACAAAAACCATGGAAGATTTAGGATGTGCAAGGAAGGCAGGATAGCACAGAGATTCTTTGTTTTAATTATGCCACTATAGCCAAAGAACTCCCAACATCCCCATAGATACACACTAACTGTGTTAAGTCACGTACATATATAATAAAGGTAGTTATGCCAGAATCACACTGTGAAGGGAAATCTTCTAGGTAACAAGATTAAATCTCCTCCTAATTGCCACTTCTCTAATGAAGACAGAGATAATTATCCAATCTTCTTGGCAGAGTGACAGTGTGTGAACCACGTTGTCAGTGCTGCTGACATTCTGTAGCTGCCCTAATCCTCTGCTGTTCTACCAACTACTCTAGAGCTTCTACTAACTGTTTACGGGGGGACAGACTGATGTTATTTTAGGAGCATCCCAGATCTTGAGTCACAGTGTGGCCAGTCTGGGATAAAACGCTCTTCCGTTACCTAATTCTTGAACCGCCTAAGTTCAAAAGCAGGGAGGGGCCGACCCAGGTGGGATGCAACCCACGGGACCGAGAGTCTTTGACCAGGGTGAAATGATGTTGTCTCACGAAACTCCGAGCTGTGAGCTAGCCGAGGTTCGAGGTGCCGCCTAAGGGCTCACGCTCTGCCGTGGGCTCGGGTCGGGCAATGCTTGGGAGCGAGACCAGGACGCGGAGGCCAGCACCCACAGCGGCTGCGCCCGTCCATCAGCCTGACCGCCGGCTCCCCGTGCTGCCGGTCCCCACTCCCGCGGGTGCCCCGAGCAGCCCCCCTTACCTTCCTGCTGCGAGGCACGGCCAGCCCCCGCCCCGGGCAGCGCCAGCACCGCCCAGAGCAGCAGCACCGCCGGAGGCACCATGGAGGCGACTTCCCTCCCGGACTCCGCTCCGGGAGCTGACACTGGCCGGGAGCGACGCGTGCGGGACGGACCGGGCGGCTCCGGGGCTGTCGGAGCTGTGCCACGCACCAGACCCGCCCGGCGGAGACGGGCGGAGGAAGCGGGGAGACGGTGGCTCCTCCTCCCGGGCAGCCCCGGCCCCCGCAAGAGGCGGGCGGGCAGCCAGGGCAGGACGCGCTGGGACCGCGTGGAAAGCGAGGGAACACCGAGACGAGGAGCTCGTGGGTTTGATCCCGGAGCAACAGCGGCTTTGCCTGGGGTGCGGGGTCCAGCGGGGCTTGGCTGCGGGGCCGGGCAGAGCCGGGGCCACCTGCAGCCCTGGGAACACCGGGCAGTGGATGTGCACAGGGGCAAACAGGCACTGAGCAAACGCTGGTGTAGGAAGAGAGGAGTCACTCTTCGGCCAGCTTCAGCTACTGCTGGGCTGCGGCTGGCTGACACTTATGGGATATTTATGTATAAAAAGCAAACCACAAGCGGAGTATAATGTTATGCACAGCTCTAGAAACTGGAAGGGTTATTAAATACCTTCTTCATACCTTCTTCCTACCTGTCACCTCCTATATTTCCTTGGTGAACACAAAACCTGCAGTGGTTTTTTTTTCCTGTACTAACTAGTTTTCCCTGGCCATATACACATCTTTAAGTCGTACATTAATCTCTGTGGCCTTGTGCTTTTCTTGCTGTAGCCCTGATCACTTATCCAGATATCTTTTTCTATTTCATTCTGCCTTTGAGAACAGGCAAAATAATCCTGTCTTAGAAAGTTACACTTCTTAAAATTAACATTTTCTTTACGGTCACTTCTACACTGCAGTGAGTGTAAAGTTTAGATGTAGGGAAATGCTTTTGAGCCTGCAGGACACCAGATGAGGAGCTACCACTGACACAGATGCTATGTGAGGCCTGTCAGTAAACCATCTCTTTAAATTAACAGAAATCACAGATATAGCAGTGTTTAGATTAAAAAAAAAAAAAAAAAAAAAAGCTAAAACAAAACAAAGCAAAAAAATCGAGCTCATTAGAAGGGCCACACTGTAGTTAACTGATATTCTCCATGATTCGTAACAGCATCATCCCAAAGAATTCACATTACTGTTTGTTTGTTCACTGAGAATATTCTTGAGTGTGTTCAAAGCACTTTTCCTTCCATTCTTTCTCCCTAAAGCAGGAATTCCCTCATAATTACTAGGCAAGCAGAATAGTCCTCATGCTCAAGTGATGAGCATTCCAGGCAACAACCCAAGGAAATACTAGCTCTCTCCAAGATGGTGATTTCGGAAAACTTCCTTTTGCAAAGCTGCCAGTTTCCCTAAATTAAAATAAAGGAAAAGAAAAAAAAAAAAAAAAGAAAAAAAAAAAGAAAAAAAGAAAGAGTGAGAATGTACTTTCACTTTAGATTTCTTCAATACTTTGCAGGCCCGGAAAAAGCCTGTGATCAGTCTGAAGTAGATTCAACAGTTTAAGGCAGGACCCACAGCAAAGATGTTCAGTCCTTCACCTTCATACCTCATATGAGAGCAGCAACTGAACATGGACTTTTAAACTGCAAGTTTCTCATTTTAATGAAGTTAAATCTCTCCAGTCTAAAACGAAAGCGGTTTTGCACTCTCAAAATCATGAATGCCTCATTGTTTATGCTACTGTACCTCGGCTGTCTCTGTTTGACAGCTTTGTATTCTGCAGCTATGCCAACACAGCAAGCACATTTTCCCCGTTCGTGTGTTTGCACTGCTCTGCGCGCTGGCTGCAGCCGGCTGCCTGTCTTTTTAAACAGAGCCAGCTGCCAGTGCAGATGTTCCAGTGAGTACGTGCAACACGTGATCCAGGCAGAGCAGCAACTTCCTAAAAACTGAAGGGTCAGAGCTCTGCTCTTACAGCAGCCTCAAAGCTGAGACACCACCAGCCCAATCGAAACCTGCAAGGAATAGGGTCTCACCCACCGTTTGGGGATCCCAGTGCCCCCCCCCCCCCC